>OY856410.1:683568405-683875905 GCA_963693085.1 Alisma plantago-aquatica | reverse complement strand
CGACACCTATGTGGGCACCGCTAAAGGTCAAACTCTTCGGCGTCGGTTTTATAACCGATGCCAAAAGACTTCGCGCCACTGAAAACGCGCCAACAGGGCACCTATAGGCATCAGTTAGGTATAGTAAGCCAACGCCAAAAGGGTTCGCGCCACAAAAAGGGCGCCATCTACGACACTTTTTGCGTCAGTTTTCCAATAAAACACTACGCCATATTTCCAGACGCCACGGTCGTGCTTCCCTGCACGGTCGTGTTTAGTATCATAGGTTTCGGTTTTATACGAACAACTGACACCATTTCCCACCACGACCGTGCTTTCCTGCACGGTCGGGTTGTTTGCCCCATTAGGCGGTGGTTTTATCCAATAACCGACGCGGTAAGCCTTTGATGACGGTTTTCTATAAATAACCGACGCCTATGTTTTAATTTTTTTTTCATCAGTTTGCAGGCCTGTTGTGGCTGGTCAGCAAGATGAGAACCTGCAGTTTAGTTTTTTGAACTACAAGTTTATGACATCCATTGATATCAGCCAACAAACAGGCCACAAACCTGCAAAATCAACAAATGTACTTTTCACACAAGTAGAAACATTCAGACATCAATTCAATTCTCACATTCTCACATGTAGAAACATTCAAATACATGTATAAACATTCATACATGTATAAACATTCAGAAATATTCATTTACAAAATATAATTCAACATCGCTATCAACATCCCAATTATATTTTACAGTCCCCACTACTTGAATGGCTTTTGCCCATTCTTCTCTTACTTCATTTAAATACTTCCATCGTGTATGGAGCATGTACATCTTTTAAGTATTTACCTATAGTGTGGTTAGTTTTAAACACTTGCAAAGAGAATGATGTATATATATAAGTAATAATATAAAAATAAGATTGATATATTTCATACTAACTAATGAGACTATATATAATACCTCATGTATGGTATCGATGTCCAAAGCGGCATAAGTGCAGCACGCAAAAGTGCATACAACCAATGCGGTATCGATGTCAAATGTGGCATACAATACATAAAGTGCAGCACGCACAAGTGTTTCAAATTCATATAACAACATGACAAACTAACACATATATAGTGCATAACAACAACATCACCGAATTTACATACAACACTAGCTTAGTACATATATAGTGGGACTACGGTGACGAGTTAACAGGAGGACAAATAGATTTCACCATGAGTTAACATTGAAGAAGGTCTAATAACCTACACTGAGCTAAACAAGTTTATCAGTACTAGCCTAAGGCACAAGTACCGTTCGTCAGGACAATGACAGTCGTGGAAGCTTAGTGTCCACTACACGTTCAACTGGATAGTGGCCACTAAGCTTCCACAACCATCATTGTCCCGACGAACGGTACTTGTGCCTTAGGCTAGTACTGATAAACGTGTTTAGCTCAGTGTAGGTTAGTAGACCTTCTTCAATGTTAACTCGTGGTGAAATCTATTTGTCCTCCTGTTAACTCATCATCGTAGTCCCACTATATATGTACTAAGCTAGTGTTGTATGTAAATTCAGTGTTGTTGTTGTTATGCACTATATATGTGTTAGTTTGTCGTGTTGTTATATGAATCTGAAACACTTGTGTGTGTTGCACTTTATGTATTGTATATGTATCCTGCTTCTCTTCATTCGTTGAGCATCATTGATAGCCTAGTTAGTTAGCACATTGATTTGGTTAGTAACACTAAAGGTTAATCTTGAATAGGTGAATACATAAAAATGTATATTAATTAAATTGGGAGTGGCACTTAATACCTTGAATTTGTTTGTTTTTCTTTGTGTAACAAACTCCTCCCAGTCTTTGGGGTCCAAGTAGTTCCATTGTTGTGTGGCTTCCTTCTTCCTATATTTATTTTTCAAAGAGAATACAAACAAAAATTATTCGTGTAGAGTTAGTGAAATACTGATCAATGTCTAGAATTTGAATCAATCAGGTACCTATTCTCAGCATCGCGTATGTAATCTCGAGTGAGATTGCTCCTATAGTTCCTTAGGACCCTCCCACAACATTTAGCATTTGTATTAACTAGAAGATAATGAAATTTCAAATCAGAAAATGATATTGATATTAAAAAACAAACATTTAGCTTCAATAAAAAAATATAAACATGCATGCATCTAAATTTGTGATCTTTTATCAATTAACAATCCTTCATTGTGATCTCTGCGCACATATAAGTCATCATTAGCTTCAATATTTTTGGGAGTTGGCAACCCAACTGAGAATGAACTAGAGTCATCATATTTATCATAGTACTCTTCTTCATCTATAGGATCTTCAATGAACTATCTTTTACCATGAAGAACAATCGACCATTTATCATTTGTAGGATCATCGATATAGAATATTGTTTCACCTGTGATGCCAATATGAATGGTTCACCCTTCTCGCCAATCTTTTCAAAGTTCACTAAAGTAAAACTCAATTCATCCACTATAACTCCTTTGGTGTTATCAACCCAATTACATTTAAAGAGTGGAATTCTGAAATCTATGTAGTCAAACTCCCATGTGTCTTCAATGACATCGTAATATGACATTTTAGCTTCACGTGGACTCTTATCCTTTGCACTTGCAAAATTCATAGTCGACGCTTGAAGAGTGACCCCACTATTTTGGATGACACCCTTATCATCTTGGCACTTTGTGTAATATGTGAACCCATTAATGTCAAACCCTTCATAAGACATAACATTCGGTTTTGGTTTAAAGGCAAGGAATTTGATAGTTTCTGTAATATCATTTGGTGTTTGAGATAATTGATTTAAGACTTTATCTTCAAACCACTTAGTAAAAGTCTTTTTATGCTCTCTAGCAAGCCACATTGAACTTTCTCGAGGATGTTGTCTCTTGATTAAATTGGTATGTTCCTCGATATAAACACTCACTTCATCCATGTTGTGTAAAATATACAAGTGACCTTGTTCCAACTACTCATGGTTGATTACTTTCACCCGTGATCCCAAAATTCCTTTGCCCTCCTCAATATTCTTGTCATTAACAGGAGTGTTATTACCACTCAGAAAATCATTGCAAAAATCCATAACCTCTCTCGCCACATAACCTTCAATAATACAACCTTCAGGCCGATAACGGTTTCGAACATCACCTTTAAAAACGTTCATGTATCGTTCAAAGGGATACATCCAATGCAAGAAAATTGGTCCCAACATTTTCACTTCCCTAGTCAAGTGGACAACAAGATGTACCATGATATCAAAGAATGAAGGAGGGAAATACATCTCAAGCTGACATAGGGTAACAACCACATCTCTTTGCAAATTATCGAGAGTATCAGAGTCAATAACTTTGCTGCATAGACAGTTGAAAAAGAAACAAAGTTTGGTGATTGCAAACCTTACATGCTTCGGCAATATAGATTGAATTTCTACGAGCAATATTCGTTGCATTAGAGTGTGACAATCATGAGATTTAAGACCTATCAACTTCAGATCTTTCATTAATAGTGCAAAACAACATAGCATGCAAATGAAATGTCTCTCTTCCTGAAGCATCATAGGTCATCACACCTTCAGCCCAAAGTTTCTTTAAGTCATCAATCAGAGGTTCAAGATAAACATCAATATCATTTCCAGGTTGTTTAGGGCCCGATATCAACAACGACATCATAACATACTTATTTTTCATACACATCTAGGGAGGAAGATTGTATATAACAAGCATGATTGGCCAAGTGCTATGTTGGCTGCTCAATGTCCCGTACGGATTCATCCCATCTGTACAAAGCCCAAGTCTTATATTCCTATCTTCTTCACCAAATTTGGGGTACAATAGATCAATCTTCTTCCACTGTGGGGAATCAGACGCATGTCGTAGGATCCCATCATTATTTTTCTTAACATCTGCATGCCACCTCAAATTCTTCGCATCTTTCGGATTTGCAAACAAGCGTTGAAACCGTGATATTATAGGTAGATACTACATCACCTTAGCAGGAGAACCAGTTTTGGACTCCCCCGAAGTCGTCAATTTATACCGTGACGTACCGCATTTTGGACAATCTTTCAAATCCACATAGTCCTTTTGAAATAATACACAATAATTCAGGCATGCGTGTATCTTCTTGGCCTCCATTTCCATTGGGCATAACAATTTCTTTACCCGGTATGTTGAGATTGGCAGCTCGTTTCCTTCAGGAAGCATTTCTTCCAACAAAGTCAACAGTGAAGTGAAGCTTTTGTCGCTCGATCTATTGTTAGCTTTCAACTTATACAATCTCAACACAACGCTAAGCTTCATAAACTTAGCATAGCCTGTGTATAACGGTATCTCAGTATCATGCACAATGTTTCTAAAGATAGGAGGTGGATCGGTGTGCTCTACCCGACAACTATCCAGCATCGCATCAACGATGTCTACTGGAATAGGTTCGTTCACATCTATGCCATCGGGGGCAATTTCTTCTTCCACCCAAGCACTGGTATCGAAATCCACTAGTTTTGAGTTTGAAATCTCTCCATGCCAGTGCCATTCTGTGTAGCCTTGTACAATCCCGTTGCACATGACATGACTTTTGATTTCGTCACCAGTAATGACTTTAAAGTTGTTACCACAATGCATACATGGATAGTACAACCTATCTCCAGGTTCTTTCCTATGTTCCTCGGCAAATCTAATAAACTAATCAAGAATAGATATAAACTCTGGGGTGCAGTGATTGCTAATGGACATCCAAGATCTATCCATTCTACGATCAAAGAGAAAACAAGTATATATTAGGACAAGATTAGGGTCTACAGTTAACAAATACATGTGATGTCATTCTTATATATAATAAATGTGTACCACCTATCCCATCCTTGAACACCTAATCTCACTAGTAACTGTATAATGTGTATTGGGTTTTCGAGAAAATTTCGGCAACATTTCCCCGTTGTTCTCTAAGTACATATGTACTTAGAGAACAAACAGGGAAATGCTGCTGAAATTTTCTCAAAAACCCAATACACATTATACACTTACATCGTAAGTGAGATTAGGTGTTCAAGAACAGTCTCAAACAGGGGACTATCCAAGATTTACTCCTAATGAGTAAATCTTGGACGGGTTTCTAGGCCAACAAAATCATATAATTAAGAGCATGGTTTCATGTTAGGTCATCATAGGTCATAATAATCCACTAGAATGAGCATAAAAGCATTAGATCTTCATTCCAGAGTGTACAAGATATAATAGTGACTACTGATTTTGTGGGGTGATATCATTTCATAGAATTTATAGATTCAAATTTAACAAGTGTACAAGTTGCATCATTTTAATATTCTAAAGGTGACTAGTGGGTCATAGCACATAAAAGATGGCATTACAAGGAAAATAATAAAGCTAGATTAATTAACACTCATCTCAAGGGAACATTAGTTACTGAGGGGACCAGGAAAGATTGCTTTTAATTACTAGGATCATACAAGTAGCAATTTTGATTAGGTCTATGTGATTAAAAATCAAGTAGTGTAATAAAATAGGGTTTTGGGGGATGTTTACCTCTGTTTGAGCCCAGTCGGGCGTCAGCAGGGAGAGAGGGTGAGACGGAGGGTAGGCGAGTAGGCAGGCAAGTAGGCATGTGAGTAGGAGACGGGAAGGGAGACGGCGGGCAACGGTAGATGATCAATTAATTCCTGAAACAGTACATAAATAAATACAAACAATAGATAAATAAATACATATCAATTGATAAATAAAGTTAAATGACTAGATGATTAAATAATAACCAAATCAGTACATAAATAAACACAAATCATTAAATAACTTAATTATAAAAAAATACACCTAGCAGCATTGTGCCTGGCGCCACCCAAGCGTCCACCCAGGCTGGGTGCCTGGGTAGGTCGACAGATACCTGGGCAAGCGAGGTCGAGTAGATCGAGCAGGTCAAGGCGAGGTTGAGCAGGTCGGCGGCGAGCAAGGAGTCGGCCGATGTCAGCCAGGCGTTGTAGTAGGAGCGCTAGGTGGTGGCGCGCAAGTAGGGGGGAGCGGCAGAGAGCAAGGAGAATAGCGGTGGTGGGTGGTGGTGAGCAAGGAATAGCGGCGGCGGCAGCGGCGAGGAGAACGGCGGCGACGGGCAGTGGTGCACGGAGGGAGATTGCTTGCTCACCGGAATCGCCAGACCCTAAAATCAACGTTCAATTGCAATGAAATCGGGAAAGGGGAAGAGTCTGCTTCGCGTGGGTGCTATTCAGTCAACAATCGACGTCAGTCATTACATAAAACTGATGCCAAAGAAAACCATGTCGGTTGTTCGGTAGATAACCGATGCCTATTACTCTTAAGCGTCGGTGGTTAGGAAAAAACCGACGTCTAATTAGACAATCTTTGCCCTAAATTATTTGGCTGGAACCATTATCAGTGTCATTTATCAAAGGATTAACCGACACCGAAAGAGGAACTTTTTGCAGAAATATCCTTCTTAAATAGGCATCGGTGAATATTTCAAAAATCGACACTGTATGTGACGCAAATTTTTTTCGCTCGAAATTTTGATTTCGTGGGCGATTTTAGGCGTCGATTTGTTATACCCAGCCGACGCTAAATACAAAGCAGTACCTGTGTCTGGCTGGTCTTCGAATATAGACGTCGGTTTCCCTAAATAATTGATGTTGACTATTATAGGCATCGGTTTACCTTAATAACTGACGCCCAGAAAAGCGACACTGAATGTTGTTCCCTATGTAACCCAAAAAAGTGACATGTTGAAATTCCTTTACCTGTAGAAATCACTTCTTGTCATCTTGGGCTGGGTCCATATTCAGGAATTCAATTGCCCAAAAGACCTTGTGTTCTAATTCTAATAGCATATTTTAGGACTTCCCATAAATCAATCAGTAGGGATTCATCCATATCAGATTTTTGTAGGTAGTGTAGTATGCCTATAACATGTCATTTAGCTTCATCGACCAGTCCTTCCAAGTATGGATAACCATTTTCTCCCAAATCTAATTTATCTTTCGATTCAAAACTTCTAATTGTCCATACATTTGCAGGTGCTAGGGTGCAGCTACCTTGTGTCTAGCTCCATACTTCTTTATAAAGGACTAAAATTATCTTTCCCCAAAGTGGGATCCCATGTCACTAATGATAGTACGTGGGGCACCAAACCTAGGAAAGATGATCTTTTCAAACATGACCATAGCTTTTCAAAGATGTATTGGTTGCTTCGCCACATTGGGAAAGGTCCCATGTAATCAATTCCCTAGACATCAAAAATTTTCACATATATCCATTCTGACTCATCATTTCATTTCTTCTTGAAATATTTCATGTTCTCTGGCAATCTTTGCATTCTTTTTCATAGGCATGTGCATCCTTGAACAACGTAGGCCAATATAACGCAAATTGCAAGACCTTTATTCAACCAAGATGGTCATCATTCGATGAAGAATGACATTCATAGAGTATCTTGGGTAATATTTCTTTTAGAACACGTTTATGGTATAAGTTTTCAACACATCTCCTAAAGTGGAGAGGATCATCTCAATAATAATTCTTAAAATTAGAAAATAACTTCTTCTTTTGATTATAGGAGATGTCATGAGGTATTTTTTGGCATCCTAAATAATAGTAGATGTTGGAAAAACTTTGTAAACTAGGATCAAAAGACGTTTCCTTCATCAGGGCTTCATTGACATTATTGTCATTGAAAGGTAATGGATATTTTTCATTAACTATGATTCTTCACAAATGGTTGACAATGACGTTTGGTATCCCTTTCTTGTGTATGCTTTTATGATTAAATTCTTATAATAACATTGCCTACTATAGGATTCTGGGCTTGGTGTCCTTCATCTGGATCAAGTACTTTATAGTACCATGGTCTATGTACACCTTGAATTTCGATCCTATCAAATAAGACATAAATTTGTGATCGACCTTTTTCTCACGTCCAGAAATGAATGCGGGACAAAGGAAGGAATCAAGCTTTAAATTTATAACCTGAAATCTTCTAGGCCCCCGCAACTTTTATTACGGGGTCGAACACAGGGACGTGGTGACGTTTAGGACGCCATAGATCTCGTTCTTTAGTCAGAGAAGCCAAGACGATAGTCGATGAAAGTAAATGCTAGAACTAGTCTAGAAGGTTGTCACGATATAAAACAAAACAAAGAAAAGAAAACAAAACAAAACAGAGCTTGCGAGTCTACTAATCAGAGAAAGAGAGTTCCTGACTATGTAACCACAAACGGGGTAGTCTATGCACTCGTTCTCGGGCATAGACAACCCTCGAAGACCCAGGCAAGCATCTAGTATGCACAGTGGCATCTGTCCTATGGTGTCGTCCCACTCGCTCTCGCGATGCATGACTCGAACCATCAACAATATGTCAATGACCCTCTCTCAAGGAATGACATATCAACACCTCGGAATACACTAAGTTCCCTCTCGGGTCTTAGGATATTCTGGGGTGTTAGGAAAAGAATATCTTGGATCGTCCTCCTCTCGAGTTCAGATCCAAACTAGCGTCTCTTAGCTATTCCTACAATGGATCTCTCGATACAGGAAAAAACAGCAGTTCAAGCGAGTAAGAGATCAACCAAACTAGCAATCATAACTTGGAAAGAGAAAATAGAACATGCAACATACTAGATCTGATATGAATCTACTTGCTTAAGGCAAAAGTATATATAAACATGCCCAGATCAGGCTACATAGCCAAGAAGGAGCTAACTAGCCATAGACAAGCATAGCTGGCACCGAACAAAGATGGATAAACATTCTTTGTACAAGAAACAAAGGAATACAGTAGAATGAAAGAGAAGAGGGAAGATATATAGCCCATAGAGGAGAGGTGTCTCTCACTCCTCGGCCTCTGTGCAGGTCGGATCTCTACCCTTGGGTCTTCTCTTCGTCCCTCTGGACTCCCTCTGGCTCCCCCCTCTTTGTAGGTTGGCAACTGCTATTTATATGCAGCGAGTTGATGGGAGTTGTAGCTTTTATTGGTCCACATGTCCTTCATCCATGGCTTCAATCTTGAGGCATGAGGCGGCCGTATCGGGCGATGGCCGTATCGGTCGGCGTGGAAATATCGGTCGACGCGGCCGTATCGGCCAGCTGTTGGAATTCTTGTCTTTTCAGGTTCGGTACTTGAGAGTCCCAAAATTGGCTAGTTTCGGTACCTGCAAGTCTAAAACAGGCTAATTGGCTACATTATTAGCTATTTTCACTACATTATCTAATGGAGAGACAGAAAACATAAATCATGAACAAAAGAGTGCATATTAAGACTAAAGTGGCACAAAACTATAGATAAAATGCATAGAAAATATGCGCTAATTTGGGTGTTATCAATTTGTCAAAGAAAATACTATTGCTAGCATCACTTTTTCTATGGTTGTGTAATTGACTTAGGCATTATCTAGGGTTTTGCTGGCATAGTATACCATGTGGCGTTTCTTATCCTTTCTTTGTCCAAGAACTGCTTCAATATCATAATCACTTACATCACACACTACCTTGAAAAGTATTCCCAATCTGATGCTTGAAAGATTATAGTTATTTTTACGGCATTCTTCATAGTCTTTAAAGCTTCAAAACATTCATCTGTGAAGTTGAAAATGACCTCTTTCATGAGCAGTCTGGATAGGGGTTTGCAATCTTAGAGAAGTTTGATGAATATCATGTAGTAACCTATGTGGCCCAACAAACTTCTCACTCCAATCACTAGCACCAAAGGTGGGAGTTTAGACATGGCTTCCACCTTTTTTAGGTCAACATTAATCCCTTTTTTGGAAATCTCTTGACCTGGGATGATACCTTCCAACACCATGATGTGACACTTTTCCCAGTTCAACACTACTGGTTTTTCTTAGCATTTTTTAAGGAAATGAGGTAAGTTCCTTAAAAATTGCCAAAATCGTTCCCATATATGGAGACATTGTCAATGAAAACTTCCATGATATCTTCCAAGAAATCAACTAAGAACAAGATCATGCACCTTTGAAATGTTGCAGGTGTGTCACATAAGTCAAAAGGTGTTCCTCTGAATGCATATGTTCCATAGATGTAGGTGATGGTAGTCTTCTCATGATTGTCAGTGTGGATAGGAACTTATTAAAATCCTAAGCATGACTTGGTTTATGAACAATAGTGGAAAATTGTCCTTCTGGTAGAATTGAGCTTTCTATAGTCTATACACATCCACCACCCAGTTACCATTTGTGTAGAGACTTCATCTCCTTTCTCACCTTTCACAATTTTTGTTCCTCCTTTCTTAGACACTACATGTATGAGACTTACCCAATTGTTGTTGTTGATTGGGTATATAATTCATGCATCACAAAGTTTTATCACTTCTTTCTTGACCACCTCCATCAACATTTGATTCAAATTACCTGTGAGGTTGGGCTAGAGGTTTAGCAATTTTTTCTAGTTTTCCTCTATGAATGCCGATAGTCAGGCTTAATCCCTTGATATCTTCTATAGAGTATCCTATGGCTTTTCTTTGGAGATGGAGTTCATTGAAAAACTTCTCTTCCTAGTCTTTTGTCAAGGCATAATTTATGATCATAGGATTCCTCTCTTCATTGTACAGGAACTCATACTTTAGCCCTTTAGTTAGTTGTTTTAGTTCTAATTTTGGCTAGGGTGCTTCTTTTTCCTCTTGAGTCTATTCTAGGGATGTGTATTATATGGTCTCATGGTTTTATTCCTCTTCATCATTGCCATCCTTCTCTAACTAGTTCAGGTAGTTCAAAATTTTGAGGAATTCCAGATCATAAACACTTGGGTCAGGATTGTTTAAGGATCTCACAAGTGGATTAACTATAGCATCATCTTCATGGACCTCTTTACAAAATTGGTAAGAATTATCCATAAAGTAAATTGATTCGAAGAGAGATGGTCCTTTCATGGAGTCTGAGACATGAAAATCCATGTGATCATTTCCAACCCTAATGGTAATAATCTCAACTTCAAAATCTATCAATGCTCTCCCAATAGAGAGGAATGTCCTTATGAAATTCATTAGACATATCGGGTCTTCCATGATATCAATTACCACTATGTCCCATGGTACAAATAATCATCCCATTCGGATTGGGATGTCTTCTACTACTGCTACTGGTTTAGTGAAAGAATGATCAGTTAGTTGGATTCACATTCTTGTTTAACTATGTCTATCAGTCCCAACCTCTAAGCCAATGTAAGAGGTATGAGACTAGTGCTAGCTCCAAGGTCTGCTAGCCCTTGACTTACCTCATTATCGCCAACACTAAATGGGATCGTGAAGGCTCCATGATCTTTCTTCGTTGTGGGTATACTTCCTTGAATGAAGGAGCTAGACATATTTGCAAGCATGGCACTAGACATCCTCATCCTCTTTGGGTTGACTGTAAATGTTGTAGGGTTTTAGAGGGAGGCAGAGAAGCAGCGGAAACAAAAATTTTCTCCCAAACCCGGAACAAAAGGAATCGCGTCGACATCTATATGATAGGAAATAAGGTTTGTGAATCATACCTTGTCCCAAGGCTTGCTCGGCAACAATGCCACGCGGCTGCGCGGTCTTCAACTCCGGTCTTAGACGGTGTCTGTGCAGCTCCTGGTCGCACCGGGACTGAAGACTCCTCCTCCTACCGGACTGTCGGATGACAGTTGTCCTCCTAAGCGGCAGTGTCCTCCCACCTCTGAAGTAGTCCACACGGACCACCCGGAACTCCACTCTCCTTGTCCCACAAGGAAGTGGAAGGAGTCGCACCCTCCTGTTGACGTACTAGTCACCAACACACTCTCCTGCTGTCGACTGCAACTGCAATTGTCCTTCCCTTGCTGCACCTCCCTTTGCGGGAAGCACTTGCTCGGGCTCTCTCTCGATTACCAAAACCAGAGAGAACGACAACTTTGCAGAGCAATCAACTTGCACTGAGTTGTTCTCTGAGAAGCCCCCAATACCCCTATATATATAGGTGGGTCATGGGACAGGGTTCTCTGTGCCTGGCAATGCGGGACTAAAGCAGGAGTAGAAGGGTTCGGGATTTTCCACAAAAAGCAACCATCTCGCAACCTGAACCGATCGGTTCACAAGTGAACCGGTCGGTTGGGGACCTGAACCGATCGGTTCACCACTGAACCGATCGTTTGGGACCCTTGAACCGATCGGTTCACTCATGAACCGGTCGGTTGGGGTTCCAGGTTGGTTCCCGATTGACTTTCCTTGTTTCTTTCCCAATTGGTATCGAATACCAATGTTATTCCCAATCAAATTGGGCAACTGAAACGAAAGGAAAATTCTCACCAATCCTACTTTCCTGAGTTGCTCGATTGCACCAGTTGAAGCGCTCGGTTCAACACTTGAACCGGTCGTTTCACTTTGTGCTTGAGCCAATCGGTTCAACAATTGAACCGACCGGTTCAACAACCTCAGCCGACCGGTTCATCACATGAACCGATCGGTTGGGAGTGCAGATTGTGCAGAATCAGTCAAATGCGATTTCAATCAATCTGATACTCCGATCAATGCGTCCAACACCTTGAACCATATGATATTGAGCTATCGGTTAATTGAGTGTTTAATTGAACTACTAAACTCCTTTAGTAATCAATCTAAACATTGCTTTGTGGACAAAACTCCTCTTCCAGGTTAAATCCTATGTGTGTGACCCTGCAAGTCCATTTCACGTTGGCAGTGAAAGTCCATAACACTTATGACTTCACAAGCAAAGAGCGGTGCCTAGTCACACATCATTGCTACCCGTGTGAAAGTAGAAAGTTGGAGAACAACTTTCATCCTACAATCCGTGAATGGTGTTACAATGAATGTATAATTCCTTTGTCACTGATATCCAGAATGAACTCGAGGCATGGAACAGTCATCCTGTCAATGTTCATTCATTTCCTTGATCTCACAGTAGACCGAGTGAGATGTGTATGACATCAATATCACATATTGATTCACACGTGCATGCGCATTCCTTTCTCAATCCTACTCATCAAGTGGCCAAGGATATCAAACTCCCTCAGGAGGGACAAATCACATATCTATCACTCACCCCTCAAAAGCCCCATGTGTCAAAGCCACCCAATCATCACCTTTATAACAACCCATGTTTCAGGATTGCGTTTGATGATGTCAAAGTGTACCCAACGACATGTGTTGAGTGTAGTGATTTCAGGTCTAAGAATCACACTCACCACCATCACTGTGAGAGCTGACTGTGACTACCAAGTCATGGTTCCATATGTCACTCTCACGGTGGGTCTGTCCGGTACCTTGTTCTCTAACAAGTACCTATGTGCTTGGTTTGATATCACCATATCATGACTAATGAGATTCTGTCATCAACCAACACACAATCTAGTCTTTAGTGTTATTTATGTCTATGGTTATTTCCATAATAACAACCGACTAGGGACTAAACAAGAATGTATACTCTTAACATTCATATGATCTCATCGTTTAGGTCATGAACCTAAAAGCATATGTCATTGAGTAATACAATCTTTAGACATCTATCATGTTACACCATCATCTCAGAAACAGTTTAAACATATAGATTGGAAAATGCCTTTATTATTATTCAAATCAATCACAAAGTATCCCATTACAATCATCATATGACTTGCTCTATGGGCATACATACCAACAGACTCCCACTTGCACTTAGAGCCAGTCACCAAGGAAACACAGTCCTTGTGACCTAGCATGACCATCATGCTTCTGCTGAGAAAGGGCATTAGTCAGTGGATCAGTTATGTTGTCTTCAGTTGGTACTTTGCAAATCTTCACATCTCCTCGCTGTACGATCTCTTGTATGAGATGGAAGCACCGCAGTATGTGCTTGGATCGCTAATGTGATCTGGGCTCCTTAGCTTGTGCAATAGCTCCATTATTGTCACAATAAAGCTCAATTGCATCACAGCTACTGGGAACTACACCAAGTTCAGAAATGAACTTCCTGATCCACACAGCCTCCTTTGCTGCATGCGAAGCAGCAATATACTCGGCCTCTGTAGTAGAATCGGCAACTATTTCTTGCTTGGAACTCTTCCAGCTCACAGCTCCATTATTAAGGCAAAACACAAATCCTGATTGCGATCTGTAATCATCTTTATCGGTTTGAAATCTTGCATCGGTGTAACCCTTTACAACCAGCTCTTCCTTGCCGCCGTACACAAGAAACTGATCCTTAGTCCTTCGCAAGTACTTGAGGATGTTCTTCACGGCTGTCCAGTGAGCATCCCCGGGATCTGACTGGTACCTGCTCATCATGCTGAGAGCATACGAGACATCTGGGCGTGTGCACAACATAGCGTACATGATGGATCCGATGGCTGATGCATATGGGATCCCATCCATACGCTCCCTCTCTTCACAAGATTGGGGACATTGAGCTCTAGAGACGGTAACTCCATGTAGCATAGGGACGTTGCCTCTCTTTGAGTTCTCCATGCTGAACCGCTTCAGCACCTTGTCAATGTACGTGCTCTGACTTAGTCCGAGAAGCCTTCTCGATCTATCTCTATAGATCTTAATTCCTAGAATGTAGGATGCTTCTCCTAAGTCCTTCATTGAGAAAGTTTTCCCAAGCCAAGTATTTACCTTCTCCAAGGCTAAGACATCATTCCCCATCAAAAGTATGTCATCCACATACAATATGAGGAATGTGGTCGAGCTCCTACTAACCTTCTTGTACACACAAGGTTCATCTTCATTTTGAATAAAGCCAAACACTTTGACTTCCTCATCAAATCGAAGATTCCAACTCCGAGATGCTTGCTTCAATCCATAGATTGACCTTTGCAGTTTACAGACTTTATTGGCATTCTTTGGATCTACAAAACCTTCAGGCTGTGTCATATACACATCCTCATGAATATTCCCGTTAAGGAATGCGGTTTTAACATCCATCTGCCAAATCTCATAGTCATAGTAAGCTGCAATAGCAAGCATGATCCTGATGGACTTAATCATGGCAACTGGAGAAAAGGTTTCATCATAGTCAACACCTTGAATTTGTCGAAAACCCTTTGCAACCAATCTGCCTTTATAAGTTTGCACATTGCCATCCATGTCGGTCTTTTTCTTGAAGACCCACTTGCACCCTATGGGTTTTACCCCTTCGGGTGGTTCCACCAAAGTCCATACTTTGTTGGAGTACATGGATTCCATCTCGGATCTCATGGCTTCAAGCCACTTCTCAGAATCTGGTCCCTCCATAGCCTCTACGTAGGTAGTTGGATCATCATCTATGATCAACTCTCCACCTTCTTGAGTTATAAGGTATCCAAACCTCTCAGGTTCAAGGCGAGTCCTACTAGATCTACGAGGTCCTTGTGTTACTTGAGGAGAATGAGATTCCACAACACCTTGTGAATCTCCATTTTTCTCTCGTACATCTACCGGTTCAATGTTTTCTTGTTGGGCTTGAACCTCTTCAAGCGATATATTCCTCCCACTGCTTCCTTTGGAAATAAATTCCTTTTCTAGGAATACAACTTCCCTGGCAACAAACACTTTGTTGTCAGTTGGGTGGTATAAATAATATCCCTTGGTTTCCTTGGGATATCCAACAAAATAACATTTATCAGATTTGGGTCCAAGCTTATCAGGAAACATTTTCTTGACGTAAGCCTCACAACCCCAAATCTTCATAAAAGATAAATTGGGACGCTTCCCAGTCCATATCTCATATGGTGTCTTTTGAACCGATTTAGACGGTACACGGTTAAGTGTAAACCCGGAGGTTTCAAAAGCATGACCCCAAAAAGAAATTGGAAGATCAGCAAAACTCATCATTGATCGCACCATATCTAACAAAGTGTGATTCCTTCTTTCAGACACACCATTATGCTGTGGTGTTCCAGGCGGAGTCCATTGTGATACAATACCACGGGCTCGCAGAAGGTCCTCAAACTCCTGGCTCAAGTATTCTCCACCTCAATCGGAACGAAGTGCCTTAATACTCTTACCAAGCTGGTTCTGTACTTCATTCATGAAATCCTTGAACCTTTCAAGGGTTTCTGACTTATGTTTCATCAGGTACACATAGCCATACCTATTGAAATCATCATTGAAGGTAATGAAGTACTGACACCCATTTCTGGCATTAGTTCTAAAAGGCCCACATACATCAGTATGTATGAGTCCTAATAGATCACTAGCTCTCTCACCTTTACCTGAAAAGGGAGTCTTGGTCATCTTGCCCAACAAACAAGATTCACATGTCTCTATTGATTCATAATCAAAAGAGTCTAGATAACCATCTTTATGGAGTCTAGAAATGCGCTTCTCATTTATGTGCCCTAGACGACAATGCCAGAGATATGTTTTGTTTGATTCATTGAGTGTTTGCCTTTTGGTGTTTACGTTGTATACACTTGTCTCCAAGTCCATCAAGTATAGACCATAAGACATAGGGGCACTGCCATAAAAGATCCCATCTTTAGAAATGGAACACTTTCCATTCTTAATAAGAAATTCAAATCCATATTTGTCCAAACAAGAGACGGAAATGATATTCCTATTTATGGCAGGTACATAATAGCAGTTCTTTAACTCTATTATTAGCCCACTAGGTAGAGTTAACTCATAGGTTCCTACGGAACTGGCGGCAACTCTTGCCCCATTAGCAACACGTAGTTCAACCTCGCCTTTCCCCAAAGGCCTACTTCTCTTAAGATCCTTCACATTTGAACAAATGTGAGATCCGCATCTGGTATCAAGTACCCATGATGAAGAAGTAGTAAAGTTAATCTCTATAACGTATACACCAGAAGTAGAGATCTCTATCTCTGACTTCTTCTTCCATTGTTCCTTCCATCCTCTCCATGTAGAAGAAATTGGTTTGGCGAGAGAACACTTCTCTCCCTTACCTACTTTCTTCTTCACCAACGCATTAAGCGTACATAGAGTGGATTCTAAGGCTCCTGGTATATCTGGATTGTGCAGAACACTTCTCACAGTCCTCAACCAGTTATGGAATTTATTCTCAATTAATTTGCCCATTTTAAAAGATGATTCTTTTGCCATTCTACAAGAGAAAATTTGCATTTGTCAAAACCTTTTTGATTTGATTTGAATAAAATTTGATGATAGTTAATTAGGCCTTTAATTAATTATCGCTCCCACTATTTTGACTCAAATTGATAGCCCTCACCATCAATTCGGAAGATTGTAGCGTACAATCTTCTAGTGGGTCAAGATCCTGAAATCCTCTGAGCCATGGACCAGCTTTGGCTGTCACCCACAACTCAGATCTTCCAGGTAGGCAACTCTTGCCAATTGCATCATATGCAACTCTTAATGAATGAACATGCACAACACCTTGCCATGAACATTCCTTGCCTCTGGGCTTAGACGCTCTAAGAATCACCAGTTAAGTCTAACCCAAAAGCCGACACGGTAAACATGCACCCTACTTTGGCAGAACCTACATGTCTACCCTTCACACTTCCACAAGATAGACGGCGCACCACGCTTTGGCGTAACCTACGCTTGGTCGATCAAGTTTTCCATGTTTGTCGCTAATGGAAGGCATACACGACTTAATATTTTAATGAGGGATTTGGTTTTTATATACATATACATATCCAATCACCACAATATATAGTACGTATCATATACATGCTATATCCCACAGAAAACATGCATAAACGATAAAAAGCAATGATTATGGCCATCCTATTTGTGATTCCTTGAGCGAAGAGGAATCACGGTCATCTAGGTCTACATCACATGCAACCTGTACAAGATGAAATCTGTGCCTGCCTTTCTGGGTTTGATCAGCTCATCTCCATGATTGATCGGCTCGCCATCAGGTTGGTTGCTCGGGTGCCACCAGCCGATCGACTGGCGCCTCCAGCCGATCGGTTCACCGGTTTTCGTGCATCTCCTCAGGTCGCCACCCGCTCATCTCGTTCCTCAAACCGGCCGTCTGGATCACCAACCGATCGATTCACTCCTTGAACCGATCGTCTTCAGGTTGTCCGCCGTTCTTTGACATAACATGAAATAAAATCTATCCTATTTACATTTGAAAAGAGAAACCCCGACTTACATTCGGGGGGAGCAAAGGTAGGAAAGAATTCTCGAATTATTTCGAGTTACATTAGGAATATGAGAAAGGGAATCGGTGCGCAGACCGAGATGCAAGCAACCACACAAACAACCACACACAGATATAGGGGTTTACAGGCCATAATCATGCTACACGTCTACCAAAAAACTCGTTTAAGGGCGACGCGTATCGAGTGCATTAATATTACATATCATATATGTATATTAGGGATTTGTGGATTGGACATGTATAAAGCCGATATTATTCGCATCGCATGCAATAAATAAAGGCGACAAACCAAAATCGATCACATCGATAATCCTAAAATATAGAGAGGTCGACGTGGCTCTGATACCACTGTAGGGTTTTAGAGGGAGGCAGAGAAGCAGCAGAAACAAAAATTTTCTCCCAAACCCGGAACAAAAGGAATCGCGTCGACATCTATATGATAGGAAATAAGGTTTGTGAATCATACCTTGTCCCAAGGCTTGCTCGGCGACAATGCCACGCGGCTGTGCGGTCTTCACCTCCGGTCTTGGACGGTGTCTGTGCAGCTCCTGGTCGCACCGGGACTGAAGACTCCTCCTCCTACCGGACAGTCGGATGAGAGTTGTCCTCCTAAGCGGCAGTGTCCTCCCGCCTCTGAAGTTGTCCACACGGACCACCCGAAACTCCACTCTCCTTGTCCCACAAGGAAGTGGAAGGAGTCGCACCCTCGTGTTGACGTACTAGTCGCTAACACACTCTCCTGCTGTCGACTGCAACTGCAGTTGTCCTTCCCTTGCTCCACCTCCCTTTGCGGGAAGCACTTTCTCGGGCTCTCTCTCGGTTACCAAAACCAGAGAGAACGACAACTTTGCAGAGCAATCAACTTGCACTGAGTTGTTCTCTGAGAAGCCCCCAATACCCCTATATATATAGGTGGGTCATGGGACAGGGTTCTCTGTGCCCGGCAATGCGGGACTAAAGCAGGAGTAGAAGGGTTCGGGATTTTCCACAAAAAGCAACCATCTCGCAACCTGAACCGATCGGTTCACAAGTGAACCGGTCGGTTGGGGACCTGAACCGATCGGTTCACCACTGAACTGATCGTTTGGGACCCTTGAACCGATCGATTCACTCATGAACCGGTCGGTTGGGGTTCCAGGTTGGTTCCCGATTGACTTTCCTTGTTTCTTTCCCAATTGGTATCGAATACCAATGTTATTCCCAATCGAATTGGGCAACTGAAACGAAAGGAAAATTCTCACCAATCCTACTTTCCCGAGTTGCTCGATTGCACCAGTTGAAGCGCTCGATTCAACACTTGAACCGGTCGTTTCACTTTGTGCTTGAGCCGATCGGTTCAACAATTGAACCGACCGGTTCAGCAACCTCAGTCGACTGGTTCATCACATGAACCGATCGGTTGGGAGTGCAGATTGTGCAAAATCAGTCAAATGCGATTTCAATCAATCCGATACTCCGATCAATGCGTCCAACACCTTGAACCATATGATATTGAGCTATCGATTAATTGAGTGTTTAATTGAACTACTAAACTCCTTTAGTAATCAATCTAAACATTGCTTTGTGGACAAAACTCATCTTCCAGGTTAAATCCTATGTGTGTGACCCTGCAGGTCCATTTCACGTTGGCAGTGAAAGTCCATAACACTTATGACTTCACAAGCAAAGAGCGGTGCCTAGTCACACATCATTGCTACCCAAGTGAAAGTAGAAAGTTGGAGAACAACTTTCATCCTACAATCCGTGAATGGTGTTACATTGAATGTATAATTCCTTTGTCACTGATATCCAGAATGAACTCGAGGCATGGAACACTCATCCTATCAATGTTCATTCATTTCCTTGATCTCAGAGTAGACCGAGTGAGATGTGTATGACATCAATATCACATATTGATTCACACGTGCATGTGCATGCCTTTCTCAATCCTACTCATCAAGTGGCCAAGGATATCAAACTCCCTCAGGAGGGACAAATCCCATATCTATCACTCACCCCTCAAAAGCCCCATGTGTCAAAGCCACCCAATCATCACCTTTATAACAACCCATGTTTCAGGATTGCGTTTGATGATGTCAAAGTGTACCCAACGACATGTGTTGAGTGTAGTGAGTTCAGGTCTAAGAATCACACTCACCACCATCAGTGTGAGAGATGACTGTGACTACCAAGTCATGGTTCCATGTGTCACTCTCACGGTGGGTCTGTCCGGTACCTTGTTCTCTAACAAGTACCTATGTGCTTGGTTTGATATCACCATATCATGACTAATGAGATTCTGTCATCAACCAACACACAATCTAGTCTTTAGTGTTATTGATGTCTATGGTTATTTCCACAATAACAACTGACTAGGGACTAAACAAGAATGTATAATCTTAACATTCATATGATCTCATCGTTTAGGTCATGAACCTAAAAGCATATGTCATTGAGTAATACAATCTTTAGACATTTATCATGTTACACCATCATCTCAGAAATAGTTTAAACATATAGATTGGAAATTGCCTTTATTATTATTCAAATAAATTACAAAGTATCCCATTACAATCATCATATGACTTGCTCTATGGGCATACATACCAACAGATGCAGTTGTCAATACTGTGCCCCCTTCCCCACAGGTAACTCATTTCATGACTTTTTTACCTTTTCCTTTTCCCTTGCTTCCAATGTCCTTTAGCTATTTTACATCTAGAGAAAACTACTAAATTTGAGTAGTAATAGTCTGTAGAGCCATAGCCTCAATAGAGGTACCTTCAAACGATACCTTCTTTGTTGTTCCTCTATCAAAATCTAGATATGCTTGCAAGATAGACATGTTATCAATTATCTTCTGGTATTCTTTGGGTTCTTACCAACGAAAGTCACTTCCTACAACAATAGTTAGTGAAGCCCTTTCAGTTGAAGTAAGCCCATTGTAGAAGGTAGTGGCTAGAAACCCTTGATCATAGTAATGGTGAGGGAAGTCCCTCTGATACTCTTAGAATCATTCCCAAGCTTCATACAAATTCTCTACTGACGTCTTCCTGAATATAGTTACCATGTGTCTGTACTTGAGGGTTTTATCAACTGGGTATAACTTGGTGACTAAAGCATGATAATGCTTTATCCTTAAGAGAGAAATTAAGCCCCTTGTAGTAAATTACCTCTTGTTCCATCCTATTTATCTTAATTGTGTGACAGGTGTTTTTAAAAGCATCAAGGTGGTGGAAGGGATTTTCATCTTGAGAATTTGCTCCAAAAGTTTTATTTTGGATCATGGAGATGACTAATGGCTTGAATTTTAAGTTTGGATCTTTGAACCTATGGATGATGATTGGGCACCTAGATTCATTGGGCCTAGTGGTGGCCAATTCTCAAAGAGAATGTCCACCGTCATCATCATCATTGTCGTGATTTCTCCTTTCACTTCTATGTCTACCGTGACATATTTCATCATGGTGTTCTTCTTTTTATTCCTTGTCGTATTCCTCCTCATGACAGTATTCTTCCTATTCTTCATTGTGACACTCTTCATTAGCACATTATTCATCACGTTCTCCTTTTGAACAGTATTCCTTGCATTCGTCTTGATATTCTACTTCTCATTTTCCATCAAGATTTTCAATTCTTATGTTGCGGTGGACTCTGTGGTGTCCTCCCATACAACGAGGCATGGTGTTAGTTGGTGGGTAGTGATAACGGTCCATTTCACTACAATATACCTAAAAATATTTTGCACAGTTGAGTTCAAAACTAGATGTATGAAACATAGTATTTGAGACAGTTAGAGTTACCCGACTAAAAAGAATGTAGTCGAGTTGATTTCTAGACTTGAGGTACAAGTGCATGCTAGTAGACTTGGATTCTTAACAATAAAGATTGCCTTGTCCCGAACAATGATGCCAAAAAGTTGACCGGCCTAAATCACACATCCCAGAAATGAGTGAATCTAGAGTAGTTAGAGTCTTCAATTTATATCCTGACACTCAGACCCTCTAAACTATTATACGGGATCTGATGTAGTAATCAGGTTCAACCCATAGAGATAAGGGTAGTATGTGTTAGAGGAATAGGGTCTTAACTTAGTTACAGCAACCAAAGAATGAGATAATGATGGTACTTTGAAAAATGAGTAAAATAAAATTAGTGAAACAAAGCAAGAAGTAAAATAAGAGAACATGTAAAATTAAAGAGTATAATATTAAGTATGGATGGAAATAGGGATTGTGTTTCACTGTCAAAGGTTTATCACCAACATGCAATACTCACACCAATTATATACCCTTAGTAAGACTACAAGCAATCATCATAGATGTTTGTTCCCTCCTCTCTCGAGCTTAGGATAGATCTAGATTATACGGTTATCTCTCTTTAGAGATAGAACTTAGATAAATGTAATACTACTCTTTCGAGGTACTGACAATAAAACATAACAAGATGGTAGCTAATCATACAAGTGAAGCATTAAGACTAAGAGTAGGAAGATAGTAATTTCTAAGAGCATGCATTTAATGGATATAAGTATTTACATGTTGGGAGATCCTTAGTGGCTACTCCCAACTCAAGCAATATGTTTAGCCAATCATGGTGTTGTATAGCATTATAGATTTACAAGTATAATAAGTCATGGAGAGTGGATGATGAAATGGAAAAATGAGATGGAGGAGGATGAACATATGTAGATAAGAAGAAGGGGGATACACCAACTATAACCACATATGAGCAAGGTTGATGTATGTCTTCTTCGAATCTAGATCTAGAGTGGACATTGAAGTTGGATGCTCCTTCTCTTGAAGAAGAAATCGGCAAAAGTTGGTGATGGCATAGGTGTTCTCTCTCCTTTAGACTCTCATCTTCAGGGATCTCAAACCGATGGAAAGATGGTTGTGTAGTGTGGAGCACTTCATCATCTCTCCCACATTGCACCCCCACCCCTTTCATGACTAAAATGGTTGGCTATTTATAGGCGTGCCCTCATAGGTGGCAGTCCTCAGTGGTCATTGATCTTTTTGAATATCAACGGTCATTGAGGTTCATATTCGGTGGTTATTGATGACTCCAAGACCAGTTTTCATTGGGGTTGTAAGGCCAATGGTCACCAATAACATAGGCACACTGATCAATAGTGGAACAACCTTGGCAGTTCCTTGTGGTAGAGTGTAAAAGAGTGAAATCACCCCTTTACTAAAAATATGAAGAATAAAACATCCACCCCAAACATACTCAAAAGGTATGTTGGAATAGGTGTAAAATTTTCAAATGTTTATATAAAGGTATTCAAAAGACCAAAGAGTATTGTAGTGGAATATAATTTTCATGACTATAAAGAATTTTACAAGAGTAAATCTCATTCTACCACATAGGGTTTGCATGAAAGATACCACATAAGCATCTAGATAGAGGGAAACCTAGACTACACTAAATTTGTCTCCAAGACACAACTTCATGAGATAGGCCCATGATGAAAGCCATGTACTCCTTAACCTAATCCTAGGTAGGTCCTCCATGCTCTTGTTGCGCACTCTGATCCTAGGCCTTTCTCATCACCTTGATCAAACTATGGGTTGTTGGGAAGACACCCAGTAAGAGAAAGAAGTAAGGTATGTGTCAAATATTGAACAAGGACAAAATATTAAGAAATATCATGGAAATAAAGGCTAAGATTTCATCATAAGATGAAGATGGTCAAGAGTATGGGCATAATCAAATAAATTCTTACCATAACAAGAAAAATAATAAAAGGTTCTCATGCATGATTAATATTGACTACCTTAACTAAGTAGGGTTCATGCACCTACCAAACCTCAACCAAACAGGTGAGGGAGAGTAACATATTCCAGTCACCTATCAAATATTTTATATTGGGAGAGTAAAACATTCCCCTTAGTGAATAAACACATGCCCTATCTATGTGTGGTTGTACAAAATTACCACTACTCTAGTTAAATAGTGTAATAAATTCTACATGCTAAAAGAACTATGGCAAGTATAAGCATCAAATAGTTTAAACATGGCAGTGGGGTACAAGACCCAAGAGATAGAATATAAATACTAATTTTGAGGCAAATATAGCAAAAGAAAAATTTATAGAGAGAATAGGGTTCATATAATGCCTCATAAGGAAATATATGGTTTGATTTGCAAATATCCCAACTTAGGGTGTAAGTACGCACGTACCTCTCTTATTGAACTCTATTAGTTACTTTAATCACTTTAAATGAGTCCAAGATCCACTTTTCTTATTTTCAATGTATAATCATGTAAAAGGGTTTCATGTGCATTAATGTAAAGAAACCCTAACTTTTAGACTTTTTGAACAAAACCTCAATTTAAACTTTGAAATTATCACCCTTGATCTTATTAGGTTCTCTTGATTAAGAAAATGCATAATTTTGTCAATTTTTGAGTTATGATGATTGAAGTGTATCTTTGGAGATTTTTATGTATTAAAATCATTTCTAGAAAAGACCTTTCGACACAACTCAAAAATTAAACCTCAAAAGTATTTTTATTACAAGGATTACATTTTTCCAATGCCAAAACATGTTTATTTAAAATTTTTGGACAAAGGAATCAAAAGATGTAATTTTTCTAAATCTGACCAATCACAAGATGACATGTCATCAAAGCAAAGCAAGAGAGAGAGAGAGAGAGAGAGAGTTTTCGGACCCACTGACATGGCCCAATTTGGGGTGGCCACGTCGTGTGGTTGGCAGCCAAGTCAGACTCGTTAAAGCAAAACAAAACCCGACCAGAAAACCAAACTACCCTCGCACGGATAAATAAGAGAAGCAAAGTCGAGGAGGTGCAAAATAGTGATATCAACATGTGTATCTTCTCTTCCTTCTCGCAAGCCAAGGATGGTAGCAACAAGCTATTGTTCCTATGGGAGAATCGGGAGAATCCAAGAGAGTCCACAATTTGCAAAACCAAGAAGATAGAAAGGAAGAGGAGGAAGAAACGAACCAGTATCCATGACGAATTGCTCGAAGATGGAGAGGAGAGGAATAACCCACCGCCACAATCTCTTAGATCAAAGAATGATCTTCAGGAATCAAACACATGAGCTCGTGAACAATTGATTGAAGAAGATGATTGCACAGAGGTTGGGGATTCTCAGAGTATGGGTATTTATAGGTGAAGATGCATGAAACAGGGAAGAGAGAAGTCGGTTGAATTGCCTAGTCTACAAAATTGGGTGAAACTAGTATAATAGATGAACGATCCTGAGTAAATTATGAAACTAAGAAGAAAATAATTTGTAACATGTTGCGAAAAGAATCATGTGAAATGCTTGAACATCGAGTGAAAAAATTGTAAAATAAAAACAACCAAATTGGCGGCTTGTTTCCTTCTTTAGACCGAGCTTGATGATGACTCACAAACTATTAGATCAAGATCCAACGACCGAAGGCCCGCATGACATATTAAATCAGAAATCCATATCCAAATCAAAAGCAAATAAAGTGATGCATTAAAATTATTTCTCTTTTTCTCTCTCCTTATTTGAGGGTGTAAATGAAATCTGAATTTTATGAAATTTGGCAGCTAGCCTATTTTGGTCATGAGGAATCCAAATATCGCCTTAGTTTTTCACTTTTGAAGATTTTAAGTATTTTATTTAATTATTTTAAAGAGAACTTTCTCTTTCTTATCACATTTAGATACTTTTAGAAATCTTCAAGTAATGTAAAACTTCACCCTTAAGCAAACTTAAACATGTGGAACATGGATTTTCCATCAACTTTGTCCTTTGAGATTATTTATCACAATATTTAACATTTTGGGATTTTACACAATTTGTCTCTCCTAATATACACATGTACATTAAAGATTATCCATATTACATGAAAATTCATTCAAAGGCTATTTTTTATGTATAGATTATGAATCAAAGATTATTTTCCACTTTTAAAGTCATTAAATATTTTATTTCATATTGTTGAAGAAAACTCACCTTTTCATTTCAAAATAAAAGATATATAGTTATTATTATTCTAAAATAATGAAACATAACCTCCAAGCTAAACCAAACATAAGGAAAACGAATCTCAAGTTATCATTAACCAATAGTTTCTTTTTATGAGTTTTTTCCCATTATCTATTATTGCCACTATTTATCATATTCAATAATTTGATGTCACATTAACATGTTTAAAGAATTATTATTCACTCTTGTTTCTCTTCCTCGATCCAAAAGACTATTGAAAATTCTAGAACGAATTTATTAACCAATATCTCACAAAATTGGTAAATTTGCATTTAGTCCCTTATTAAAAACATTTATTGAGGTATTTGTGCATAAACCCATACATTGGAATAAATGGTGATAAAATTCACCCAAAATGACTAATAATTCCACAATTTATCATCTAGGAAAAAAATCATAGAAAATATATCAAAAGCTTAGGAAAAGGGCCAAAAAGAGAACATATCCAGATTTCAGTTCGTTACAAAGAGGGCCATCAACTGTTGGGGATCAGTGTGCCATCGATTACTAGTCTGTTGAGGCCATCAATTGCTGAAGAGGCAATCTTAGCGATAGCTTCTACTTATGAAATCTTGGCGGTCGCCAAGACTGGAAACTTCTCTATCACTGATGGTAGTAGGTCGTCGACAACTGGGAATTTGCGTCAAAAGGTTGCTAGGATTACTTGGCTCCATTCTTGTGAATTGCATATGAGAAAAGGAAAGGAAGTGAAATTAGGTAGCTATTCCAAAACTGTAGGGAAATACGACATCAAATAGCCAACGGAAACAAAATTCTTACTGACACATTTCCTATTAACCAACAGATCGCATCAATAACTATGTAATGGGAAGGATAGTTTCATGAAGATATACCTGGTCCTGGAGAAAGTCCAGTGACAATCCTCATAGATGTAGATGTGCACTCTATCTTGGATGGTGTATGTACAGCTCCTAGTTGCACTCAAACTCATTTGAATGCTCCTCCATAGACATCAATCTTGGACAACTACTGCAATAGCTCCTTATATCTTGCCACAGATTACAAGTTGAAGTTGCCCTCCTTGCGACAATCAACAAACTCCTTCCTTTAGAGTAGTCCACACGGACAAACTAGAACTCATATTGTCCTGTAGGAATGGAAAGGAAGGAGTTGTCACTCTTGTTGGTGTACTAGTCACTAACATGCTCTCCCACATCAATGATCCTCAGTTGTTTATCTCTCGGGGCTATCCCTTCCTAGTTGGGTAGGGCTTTCCTGGGCTCTCCTAGTTACCACAACTAGAGAGGACGACAATTGTCAAAGTAATTGATTATCAATTTCCTGTGTAGTAGTTGTGCTCTGGGAAGCCCCCAATACCCCTCTATATATATGAGGGGTTAGGGTCAGGGTTCCCAGTCCCCAGCCAATGCAATACTAAAGCCGGAGTAGAAAGGACAAGTAGATCTTGAATTTTCACAACTTTTTAGGAAGTTTCACAACCTGTGTGCGACAAGATGGTCATCTCGCCAAGTGAGACGGCTGTCGCATCATGAGACGGTCGTTTCGCTAAGTGAAATGGTAATTTGGGACATTCAAAATTAAACTCCTTTTCTAGATGAGTTCCTATGTTTGTGACCCTATATGTCCCATATCACATTGGCAGTGAATGTCCATAACTAGCTTATGACATCACAAGTAAAGAGTGGTGCCTAGTCGCACATCATATCTACCCAAGTGAATGGAAAGTTGGGGAGCAACTTCAACCTACAATTTGTGTATGGTGTTACAGTATTTGTATAGTTCCTTTGTCACTGTTATCCAGGTTGAACTAGAGACATGGAGTAGTCATCCTCATTATTATTCAATCTTGTTCCTTGAACCAGAGCAGACTGCCTGAGATATATGTATGCTCAATATCACATATAGACTCACATGTGTATGGCCATACTTTTCTCAGTCACATTAATCAAGAGGCATTGGATATCATACTCCTGTTGGAGGGAAAAATTCCATATATATCACTCACAGTCAATCCCCATGTCTCAAAGTCACCAAATCATCACCGTTATAACAAGCCATGTTTCAGGACTACATTTGATGATGTCAAAGTGTACCCAATGACATGTAATGAGTGTAGTGACTTCAGGTCTAAGAACAACAACCACCACCGACACTATAACAGATGACCATGACTTCCATGTATCAATCTCACAGTGGGTCTATTTGATACAGTATTCCCTAACATTTATCTGTGTGCTTGGTTTGATATTGTCATATCATGACTAATGAGATTTAGTCATCAACCAACTCACACTCTGATCTTATGTCTTATTGTTGTCTATCTACCTTCCATAATAACAATCGATCAGGGGCATAATGAGAATGTATATACTCTTAACATGAATATGATATCATTCTTCCAAGTCACATACTTGAAGACATACGTCATTGAGTAATATCATTCTCTAGACATTTATTATGTAATTCATTATCTCATAATTAAATATACAAAATAACTTGGAAGCTTTCCTTTAGTATTATCAAATCAGGTATCTAATGTCATATCTCAATCATCGTAATGTTGGCTTCTAGGAATACATACCAATAAACTCCCACTTGCACTTAGAGCCAATCACCCACAGATCTCATCCTAAGTGACCTAACATGACCTTTATGCTTATGTTGAGAAAGTGATATTATAGCAGATTTGGCAACGTATGCCTTAAGTTAGAATTTTGCAATTTTCATATCTCTTCATTGTATGACTAATCGTATGAGATGGAAGTGCCATAGTATGCTATTCCCATCCTAAATAGTAACTCCATTGTTTTCATTGGTATTTCTAATGTGTCATCAATGGTTAGAACCTCACAAATTCATCCATATGAACTTCTTGATCCATACAATATTCTCTGATGTTCTTATAACACAGAGATACTCAGCTTCTTTTATAGATTCAGAAAACTATCATTATCTCAGAACTCTTTCTAGCTTACAATTATCATTTGTCATCAAACATAAATTTAGATTGTGATGATTTTGTTAACTTGGAAGCTTACATGGGTGTAACCATTTACATCCAACTCTTCCTTATTACCATATACAAGGAACCAATCCTTTAAGTGCTTTACAAGCATCTAAGGATGTTCTTTATGGTAATCTAGTGACTCTCACTCATACCTGATATATACCCTCTCATCATGTCCAATACATACAGGATTTCTAGGTACGTATATATATGTCCTCTCATCATGTCAATACATATGAGATGATTGGATATCCTCCCGTCATGTCCAATACATACAAGATTACTAGATATCTTCTCTTCATGTCCAATACATACGAGATAATGGGATAAGTGCATAGCATTGCATTCAAGATAGATCCATTGGAAGCTATCCATGTGTCCCTATTCTTCATAAGAACTAGGACACTAGGCTCTTGAAAGACTAACTCCATGGAACATGGACAAGTTTTTCTCTCATTGAGTCTTACATGATGAACCCTTCTTCATCTTACCAATGTATGTGCTTTTACTTAGGTAAAGAAGCTTTCTAGATCTATCTCTATAGACCTAGATTCTTATCACATAGGATACTTTGCCTAAACCCTTCATATAGAAGGAACTTTCCTTTCCAGGTTTTGATATTTATAGGATAAGGATGTTATTCCTCATCATTATGTGGAATACCAATATGCTCCTAATAAATATTTTGTAATCATAGATTCCATCTTCATTCTGACTCAAGTCAAACCCTTTGACTGTCTTGTCAAATCAAAAATTCCAACTTTGAGATGCTTGCTTCAATCCTCATATTGACCTTTGTAGCTTATATACTTTATTTGCAATAATGGGTAAATAAAAATGTTAGGTTGTGTCACATACACATCCTCTTTATTATTCCAATTAAGGAATGTGGTTTTAACACCCATCTGCCAAAACTCACAGTCATAATAAGCTACAACAACAAGCATGATCTAGATGGATTTAACCATGACAACTATTGAAAGGCTTCATCACATTCAACAATTTGAACTAGCTTGAAACTCTTTGCAACCAATCTACCCTTCCATGTTGGTCTTCTTACAAAGACCCAAATGCACCCTATGTGTTTTACCCCTTCAGGTGGATCCACCAAGGTCATACCTTGTTGGTTTACATGGAGTCTATCATAGATCTCATGGACTAAAGCCATTTTTTAAAATATGGTTCCTCAATAGTTTCTAAGTAGGTAGTTGGCTCATCATTATGATCAAATTACCACCTTCTTGAGTTATAAGATATCAAAATATTTCAAACTCAAGGAGTTATACTAAAACTATGAGTTCTATTTTTATATAAGGAACTTGAGATTCCACAACAATTTGTGATTCTCCTTGTTCCTTATTGTACCTCTTTAGGTTCAATGTTTTCTTATTTTGAGATCTAATTTTACTCCCACTGAGTCCTTTGGAACTAAGTTCCCTTTAGGAATTCAGCCATCCTAGCAACAAACACTTTGTTGTCAGACTGGAAGATAACATTCATGTAATTAGTCGATAAATTCCTTTAAGAAACATTTTTCTTATGTAAGACTTCAATCCTTATCACTACAAAAAGACTCATTGGAACTCCTCCAATTGCATATCTCATATGGTTTCTTTTGAACTATTTTAGATTGTACATTATTTTAGTGTGAAGCATGTTTCAAAAAGAAATTGTAAGATCAACTAGATCTTATTGATAATCTCACCATGACTTAACATGGTGTGATGCCTTCTATCTGACACATATGTATGTTAGAGGTGGAGTTCATTATGGTACACTATTATGATCTCCTAGAAGGTCCTCAAACTCTTGTTTTAAGTATTTCAACATCGATCATATTGAGCTATCTTAATACTTTTACCAATTTAGTTTTGTACTTCTTTTATGATCTCCTTAATCAATTCGAGAGATCCAAACTTGTATTTAATTAAATACAAATTTCAATATTTACTGATCATATTAGTAAATATAATGAGGTACTTATAACTACCTTTTGTGTTCATCCAAAAAGGTCTATGTACATCAGTATGTACTACTCCTGATGGAATAGTCGATCTCCCACATCCAGTGAAGATGCTTTCATCATATTGCACAACAAATAAGACATGTATGTCTCTATTGGTTCAATAATGAAAAGAGTCTACATAACCATCACATAGATTCTCGAAATGCATTTCTCATTTATGCGCTCTAGATGACAGTGTTATAGGTATTCATTATTTAAGTTATCACATTATTCAATATATGTGTCATACACATTTGTTTTTTCAACTATCAAGTATAGTTTATGAGACATAGGGCATCACCATAAAAGATCATAATGTTCTTGTCATACAAAACATATGATTTTTGGCAAGTACACAATAGCAATTCACTAATTATATTATGTTCCCACGAATGACAACATTTAACTATAGTGGCAACAAACCTTGCTCCATATAGTTCTAGCTTAATTCTTCTCAGGTCCTGAAGTAGAGATCTAAATCTCTATCTTCTTCATGAGATCCTCTATGAAGAGGATAATTCCTTTGCAATGTCCAAACAATGACAATGGTGGTACTTTGTTTTCTTTATCCTTTAAGGGAAAAGTACAAATTCCTTTTACACTTAGCCTTCTCCATATATTGAGTGCAGAAGACTTAGGCTTCATCTTAGCCTTAGAATACTTCCCAACCTTGCTTTTACCCTAGGACTCACTTCCACTGATCACCATCATAGATTTGTCCTTATTCTTCCTTGCTTTGGCATCAACATGCTAAGCTTGTGATAAACTATCTATATGATTCATGCAATGCTTGCATAATCATATTCATGGTCAACTCTTGACCTAAAAGAAATCCCAGTCATTCCACATGTCCAATCACATTGAGCACATAGGGTTTTACTGGACCTCCCTTTGTCAATTTGCACTCAATTAGCACTTTGGAGACATTATACCTTCTTTTCTTTACATGATTCTTAAGATGTGTTACCTTCTCAACAATGACTATGTATTCATGTTGTTCATGCAACTCACAGTTCATACAATAGAGCATTAGGTATTCAAATGTCTATGGCATCTTGGCATGCTTCCAATAAGCATCCATTTAGTCCTAGGTGCTTTTGGGGTGGGTTCCTATGGCATTTTGGTCTATCAAGGACATAAAGCTTTTGCTCATTGATGAGAACATTTCTCGAAGCCCATAACTAATTGTGGAACTTTATTCAATTTTGTCCTTCTAAGGACTTATCGCAATTCAAAGGTGTTTGTGTTTGACATTTGATTCTACAAAGAAATATTGCAACCTTTTTCAAATCATTTTTTATTTGGTTTATTTTCATAATTTGTATGATAATTAGGTCTTTAATTATTATCACTCCCACAATTTTATTGAAATTGATAGCCCTCAATATCAATTTGAAATATTGAATTGTATAATACTCTAGTGGGCCAAGATCCAAAATAATTTAGTCAATACCCAGCCAACGTTCACGCTAATGACCAATTATTAAGGTAGGCTATCATGCCAATTGCATCATATGCAACTCTTAGATAGATGATATGTGCAACTCCTTGCCATAATCATCTGCATGCTTCTGGGCCCATACTTTTTGAGAATCACCAGTCAAACCTGACCCAAAAGTCGACATGATAATAATGCACCCAGCTTTGCGGGACCACATCACTACCATCACACTACTACGAGATAGATGGCATACCTCCCTTGGGGAGCCCATTCTTGGTTGATCAAGATTTTCATGTGTGTTTCTTTTCGAAAACATCTAAGACTTGATATTATAATTGAGGGAGTTTGAATGTATAAATACATATACTTTATCCAATCGTCACATATATAGTACGTGCCATATACATGCTATAACCACAAATGAGAACATGCAATAAATAAAACACACAAGCGATAGTTATGGCCATAATAATGTAATTATTTGGAGCCATAAGGAATTACTACAACCTATGGTCCACATCATATGCAACATGTTGTTGGTGAAGATCCATGCTTAAACCAATTTGGGTTGACTGGTTTAACTCTTGAACCGGTCAGCTCACCTACTGGTCACTCGGTTGGGATCTTCTAAATGATCGTATGGTTCTCAGGTCCAAGCAACGTCTACACACCTCTTATCAGTCAGTTGAGCGATCAGTCGATTGGTTCGTCCTACCATTGTCTAGCCTCCTCGGTCCTCCAGTTGATCGGGTAGTCTCACAAGTTGGTCGTTTCACCTTTGTGTAGATTGTCATCTCATGTTAAAACAAAACTATCCTATTTGTTATTACATTGTATATGGGGAAAACCTCAAGTTACATTCGAGTGGAAATAGGAAGAAGAGCATTAATTACATCTGGAAAGGAGAGAGAGGCTCTGTATGTAGACCGATTAACAATAGGAATATTAACCACAACCATGCACACATAGATCTGGGGTTTTGGCCATAACAATGCTTCACATCCACCATTAAAATTAATTTTATGGCGGTGTGTGTAAATTGCATATATATCATATCATATATGTATTTTTGTTTTGATTCTTTATGTGAGGATTAGACAGATGTGCACATCAACTAGTTTAAATATTTTCATTGTATGTAATAAATGAACACATTAAAACCAAAAATCTGATCATATCGATTATCCCAAAACATAATTAATTGACTTGTCTCTAATACCACTTAGGAAAATACAACATCAGATAGGCAGTCGAAATAAAAAAAATTACTAACATATTTCCCATTAACTAGCAGATCGCGTCAATAACTATGTATTGGGAAGGATGGTTTCACGAAGATATACCTGGTCCTGGAGCAAGTCCAGGAACAATCCTCTAAGATGTAGATGTGCACTCTATCTTAGATGGTCTATGTGTAGCTACTCGTTACACTCGGTGTTACAACCCCAATTTTTGGGCTTGAATGGTGTCAAATGCAATTTCTCCAATAAAATGTATGATTATGAAATTGTATGATTTATGTGTAACCAGTGGATTTCTTTGATAATATTTCATTTAAATATATGATTTCGTGAATCCTATTAAGTTAGTGAGTCCAAGATGATAAAAAGAGAAAGAAAATTGAAGGAAATGAAATAATGCATAAATAACAAAAGAAATTGAGATAATAATGAAAATATGAGAAATATGTGAAAATATGTATGATTGATCATCATGGATGATATTTCAAATCCACAAGCTTTCTAATGGTAAAAGGAATCCAAATAAAGAGAATAAAAGAGTAAGAGAGAGAAAATATGTATAAAATATGGCTTTTTTATGTACTAACTTGCATATGAAGAAAAGTATCTCATACTTTCAAATTTTAGTCATAAACTTGGCACACAAGTAGTTTAAGTCATCATGGATTTTCATATAAAATTCGGAATTAAAAGGATAAATAGATTAGGAGATATGAATTTTGTATTTTCCTAAAGTGAGAAGGATAACATTAAATGTCACAATTCATTTCTGACTCTTATTCTAATACGTGGCCTGATAGCCATTGGATCCTTGATCCAACGATGGCTGCATCTCATTGAGGATCAGGAAAGGGGAACATTGTGTGGGATTTTCTCGATTGATTTCCTCTACACACAATCCATGTGTGAGCCTGGGATTCCCTCCAATAGTTTTAGGAGATCGGTGCGAACTAGAAGATCACCTGGATTTGTTGATTCTGTGATGCATTGAGTTTCCCCTAAAACTTCACTAGAGTAAGAACTTCATTAACAATGAAGGGGACCCTGTGGTTGCACACACCCATAAAAGGAGCCTAAATCCACTTCTCCAGACGAGAAGCATACAAGGTATGCCACAACGATAGAGGGATTCCTAGAATCCCCTACTTGCCTCTCACCCTGTCCCCTGGATTACCACCGTGAACACTACCGATAACTCAACCCTCCCTTATTCTTTGTCCTTTCTTCTCCATTGGTTTTGAAGCTAGATATGGGTTCAGTGGGGTGCAAACAGGTGGAGAGGGATTGGTTTTGGAGGTGCCTCCATGGAGGAGTGTTGCTGGGAGAAATCGGGCACAGGGTCTCGGCGTTCTCTATTTCCTCTACAGAACAGAGCAGTGTCCATGTCCAGAGCCTTGCGAAGGAAAACAAGGGAGGGGGAAAGCAGGTTCGGGTGACTCGGTAGATGGATACAAGGTGGGATCCACGAGCTAAGGAAGAATAGAAAGAAAAATAAAACAAAAGGATGACGCGGAAGGAAGCGATTGGCTGAAAGGTGATTAACTTGCAAAGATTCATAGCTTACGATTAGTAACTCGGATGGAATAATACAATATATGAAAACTGATCAAAAAAATGTAAGGAATTCAATAAAAATAGAATTAAATTATATATCTTCTTTAAATCCAAAAAATAGCTAAAGTGGCTATCTTTAATGATTTCATAAGTAAGAAACCCTAGTTTGATGATTAATGAAATCAGGAAAGGTCATATGGAGGTTTTATGACAGTGTTAACCTGTTGTTAATAAAAAGGATGTCTTGAGTCTAAATAGATGATCCATATGCTTAATAGGATAATTTAGGGTTTCATATGAATAATGTGCATTAAGGGGCTTAGAAACCCTAATCTAGGTGTTGATGGCGTTTAATAAGTTATATTTTGAGATCCTTTCTATAAGATGATATTAGGATGATTCTAAGCCAAATTCACAATAAAAAAGGTATTTAACATGAATAAGTAGAGTAATTAGGGTTTTGAACATAGAATTATTGTTTTACGGTTTTTTGGACATAAAAAGGGAAAGTTATGAAATTGATCTAAAGAACCTTAAGGAAACCCTAATTTGGATTAGAAACCCTAGGAAGTCATTCCAAGTCAATAAAGTAAGTTCTTGATGAGTGTATGGTAAATATGTTGTACATGCTTTTTAGGATTATGTTTTGCTTGTGAGATTGGCTTGATTAATTGCTTGGATTTCCTGATTGGATTGGATTGAGCTTATTTCTTGTGAGATCTCCAAATCAGGCATGTGGTTATTTATGAGTTCTAAATTTAGTTTCCTGGTGTTTCCCGACGTTTCACTGATTGTATGGAAATAAACTATTTGGATGATTTTATTTCTGCAATCTATAAATTGATTATGATTGTCACAACTTAAGTATACACATGACTTGCCCAAACCTACATACCATCTATGGATGTAAGATAAAGACCAAGCCCCGATGGAAAGATCACTAGGCACCCAAAGAGGTGAGCTCAGGTACCAAGGTCAGGGACGAAGAAGGTGGCCTTAAAGCCACTTGCAAGGACTTAACCCTAAGAGAGGGTATCCCAGGGGATGAGTAAAAGCGGTTGGGAAGTCATATTGAAAAATGTAATATTGCATTGTTAACAACTATTTGATGTGATTAAGTAGTTAGAATATATGTGAAATATTTTGGTTGTCACCACATACATGTATATGCATTTATACTAACTGACGTTTTGTTTGTTGACATTTTAGGAATATTTAAAATTGAACAAATCGTAAAGTGGAATTTATGAAGAAGAAAGTTAATCAATAAAGGAGGATTTAGTTAGATAGAACTCTACATTGGGTAGAAGTTCCAAATTTCTATTTTTGAAATGTATGTAAAAAGTAAAAAAAATTATCCTATTTTAAGTTTAGTCTCTGGTAGAATTTATTAATTATTTTTTATTATTTGCAAAACCATTGATCATGTTTTAGGATAGCAGCTCTAACTTCTTTCTCTTCCTAAATTGGGAGTTACTGGGAAGCAGGGTCTTTACAATTGGTATCATAATATGGTTTTCCAATTAATCTCTAATAATTATTAAATTTTACAAACTCTTTAGAACCCAAGGGAGTTATTTGAGGATTTTCTAATGATGGAGGTGTCTAGAAAAGGATCACAATCTGGGGGCTGGCAAGATTTTCCTCCACCCTGCTAGTCGGTCTATAAGGACTCCCGAATTCTATGTGACTGCCTGGCCAAAACCAAAGGATTTGACTTGAAGTAAGATACCTCTAGGTCTTCTCTCATATGTCTTCGTCCCTTCTCTACCTTTTTCATTGAATAACTTTAAGATATTAGGTTTTTCTCTCTCTCTTCCACCCTCCTGAGTTTTGGGTTTAAGAATGGTAAGGATTAAGGAATCCTCCACCAAATAATAAAAAGCATGTAGGTAAGATGTCATGGACATAAGTCTTGATAAATAGAAACTCAGACCGAGTTTAGTTACATGCTTAGGCTTCATGGCATGTGTTGTCATGCCCTCCGGAGAACAATGAGGTTAGACTATCCCATAGGATGAGGAGGAGAGAGATAGCCTTGGGGGAAGAAGCCTCTAGGAAGAGGAACAGAGTTGATGCATCCTCTAAGGACGATGCTCAATCTAAAACCTTAAGCGGTGGATAGAGAAAGAGAAGACATGATGAGTTGGATATCGTAGTTGACCATGCAGGTATGTACGTAGGTTTGACATGCATTCTTTACATATAGGTTGTGAGTATGCATGAGAAACATAGACTTTGTGTGGTTCTTTAACCCCTGGTGCCTTGGGGTGACCCAACCTTGGGTGGGTCATGCATGTTCGGGTGAGGGATAGTTCCCTCATTAAGAAGGTTAATAGTGACCATATGGGAACCCTAATGGGAATATATGAATAGAAATGTGTCTTGTACCTACATAGAAGAGAGTTGCATCGAGGATGGTAGTAGGTTTTAGACCTAAGCCATAAGGGTTATGCGTGATAGTTTCTGAGATAGTCATGCAGAGCCTTGGATGATCTTGGCCAGACATAAGTTTTGATTGTATGTTTCACCCCGATAGGGATGGACGTGTATTCTTAAGAGATTGATCCATCTTTTGAGAGAGAATCTCCAGTGGTAGGACTAGATGTAGGGTTATCTCTAGAGAGAGAGAGAGAGCAACATCCAATGTAAAAGGTTGGAGACCTTGACTCTGAGCCATGAGGAATCATGTGAAGTTGGGTATATTATGGTGTGGAATAGATGAACCTGATTAGATATATGTGGTTGCCTCATGCATGATCTTTGGAGGCTCGTAGTACCTCAGATTCCTTTAGAGGAACCAAATCCAAGAAGATAGAAAGAGTCTTCCTGAACAAACGTATGGATGATGTGAGAGCCTAACTTTTGGGTGTAGGAGAGAGAGTTCCAAAGACCCTAAAGAGGTATGGTATGATAGCAAGTTATGAGGCCTCACACTGAGTTGGTTCTTGGTGAAGGAATCTTAAGGTTGTTCATGTGTAAGAGTGTTAGGATGTGTATGCTCTACCTGGTATACGTTCGGTTCATGGTTGAACGGCTGAACATGTAGTTAGACATCTGATGCATAAAAGGTGAACCCGGGGTTCCTAGACCAAAGAAGGGAAGTAGTAGTACCTAGTGCGCATGATGATCACGAGGCTGATCGAGTTCATAGTATTTGAGTATGACACCCCCTCGTATGTTAGAGCAAAAGAAAACCCCACTCAATCTGAGATATATGTTTGATGAACCACTCACACAAGTTGGTGACATATGTATATATGATATTAGTCCAACCTTAAGGAATGATGAATATGTATGACATATCAAGGAACTTAGCATGGTTTAGTAGGTTGTCTTCTTGCTAGATATTTTCATAAGTATCACATTCGGAGCTAAGTATATACATGATGATGTAAACCTTGAGGTAAGAACGTTTTGTGACCTTTGTAACTATCAAGTGATAGTTTTCTCCTATCCTGGGGAGGGACCCTTCATGTTAGGATGAGCACCAACTTTTGATTAGGTTTGAGGTAACCTAAAGAGGTCACTTATAAGAGCTTGATGATCTAAGTGTAAGAGCATGTAGTATGATCATGACTCTATAGACCCATGTGTGACCACCTCTCAGTGGCAGGTGGATATGTTGTTAGGGAGGTAGCTTGTAAGGGGCCATACCGAGTTAGGTAGGTTGTCATGATTCCTATGAGGGAGGCAAAGTTAACCATGAATGCTCAGAGAGAGGATGGAGTTTTGGGTGAGGATTTAAGGATGAGATGTACTTGAGTATCAATAAAGGAACCATGAGCTACCAAAGAATCCTAAGTCAATATTAAGGTCAAGTAAGGATAAGACTGATGGGAGTAGGAGTTGTGTGTTCCCTAAATGATCAAGACCATAGGGTCAGGAGGTAATAGCTACCTTTTCCCAAGGCCCATGGTTTAGAAGGTCGGCCACCTTCATGATTTCATGGGGCCTAAGGGGTAAATGTGAGAGGCACTCCCTACTGCCTAAGGGTAAGATCACCTCAAAAGTGTTGGAACCCTAGAGACCTTGAGGAAATGACAAAGGATTGTACATAAGAGAGATGTTAAGATCCATAGGTGATGGGAAAAGTCTTCCCATGGGTGTAGACCCATAATGGAGATGTTCATTCTGATGAGTCATGTGAAGTATGTTTCAACTTAAAATGGAACGAATGATGGCGATGTGTGATGCACCATCTCTACTCTTAGAACGGGATGAACTCTATATTTGGACTGTAGCCAAATGCTTATTTCATCTTGTTATGGGTGTAAGAGACATGAAAAAATTCATGGCATACACTAAGGATAAAGGTGATATGAATGATTCTTGGGGATAGAGGGAGTACCACACCTTTATGAGAGTATATTGGATAAATGGTATTAAAGCATGAGAAGAACAAAGGTAATATGCGGACGTACCGCTCGAGAAGTGGTTTGGAATCTTTGAGTTATAAGTTTAGGTTTGATAATTGAGATGATGAGCTCAAAGTTTTCTTGACTCATTTAGACCTAAACCCGAGATGAGGATGTTGAGTGGAGTATATGAAGGTTTATGTCTTCACCAAGAGAGAGTAGAAAGAGGTTGCTAAGTGGAACATGTGTCCATTAGAAGACTAGACATGTGTGGCTAACATCTAGATATAACCAGAATTGATGGTCGAGTTGGTGGTTGACTAGTTAGCTAGCTCTGAGATAAAGGATTGTTATAAGAACCTCAACTACACCTCTTAGGAGAAGAAGATGATGAAATCTACTATTAGAGTGTTTTAGGGTTTCTGAGGAGTCACCCTTGAGGAATCATGTCATATAAGAAGCTCATGATTTTAATTACACCATACACCATGGTACCACCAAGATAGTTAAGGTTTGTAGTGGTACCTTGAAGGCTTGGAATGAAAAAGGATGTAGAGTTGCATGTTTCCAGTTGCCATATATGCCATAGAGTGAAGGTCAAATACTAGTAGCCCAGTGAGTTGCTATAGATAATGAAGAATCCCTGAGAGGGAATGGGAGCATATCACAATGGACATTGTAGTGGGTCTCCCCTAGACCAAGAGAGGTCATGATTGAATATGGGTTATGGTAGATTTCCTTACCAAGTAGAAACATTCCAGTGTATCAGATATGGTTGAACCATATATTTATGAGAGAGAGATGGTTCAACTGTATAGTGATTCAATTTCAAATGGTCTTGAGCATAGCCTTAAGTTTGCTTCCATGTTGTGGATGTAGGTGCAAGAAGAACTCGATGCTAGATTGAAGTTTAGTACATCTTATCACCCCCTGACTAATGGACAGTCAAGAGAGTATGATCCAGATGTAGAGGGTTTGATGAGAGCATTTGTGCTCATTCGGGGTGATTCATGGGCACAGTTCATGCCCCTAGTAGAATTTGCTTGTTATGATAGCCACCATAGCTGGTATCGGGATGTATGAAGCTCTATAAGAGAGGTTGTGTCGATCACTGCTTCACTGGGATGATGTCAGTGAGAGGACCTTGTGAAGGTCAGAGAAACCACAGTGTATGTAGATGAAGTCACTTTCAACGAGAAATGGCTGAGAAAGCCCTAGATTGACAGAATTCGCATGCTGATGTGAAGCAGACTGACATGGAATTCACTATGGGTGAGCATGTGTTTTTAAAAATATGACCCCTATGAGCTATAGCTAAGGAAGCTGAGTCCCCAAAACATGGGGTCATTTGAGATAAATTGGTGGAGTTGCTTATGTTTAGCCTTACCTCTCAAGATAATAAAATGTATGATGTGCCCCATGTGTCCTATCTAGAGCACTATGTGATGTACTCGAGCCATGTGTTGAACAATGAACCTATTGGGCTCCAAAGGGAGGCTGACATATCCTGTGCTACCTGTCAGGATTCTAGAACCAAGGTGAAAAAGCTAAAATGTAAGAATATAAATATTGTAAAGGTTCTTTAGAAGCACCATGGAGAGGATGAAGCCACATGGGAGCTAATGATGGACATGGGAAAGTCTTATCATGATTGTTTGTATGTTTGGTGGAATTTTGAGGGAAAAATTCCTATAAGAGTTACAACCCCAGTTTTTGGGCTTGAATGGTGTGAAATGCAATTTCTCCAATAAAATGTATGATTATGAAATTGTATGATTTATGTGTATTGAGTGGATTTTTTTTATAATATTTCCTTTAAATATATGATTTCATGAATCCTATTAAGTTAGTGAGTCCAAGATGATAAAAAGAGAGAAAATTGAAGGAAATCAAATAATGCATAAATAAGAAAAGAAATTGAGATAATAATGAAAATATGAGAAATATGTGGAAATATGTATGATTGATCATCATGAACGAGATTTCAAATACATAAGGTTTTTGATGGTAAAAGGAATCCAAATAAAGAGAATAAAAGTGTAAGAGAGAGAAAATATGTATAAAATATGCCTTTTTATGTAATAACATGCATATGAATAAAAGTCTCTCATACTTTCGAATTTGAGACCCAAACTTGTCACACAAGTAGTTTAATTCATAATGGACTTTCTAATAAAATTTAGGATTAAAAGGATTAATGGATTAGAAGATATGAATTTTGTAAATTTTCCTAAAGTGAGAAGGATAACATTAAATGTCGCAATTCATTTCTGACTCATGTTCTAATATGTGGCCTGACAGTTGTTGGATCCTTGATCCAATGGTGGATGCATCTCATTTAGGATAAAGAAAGGGGAGCAATGTGTGGGATTTTCCTGATTGATTTCCTTTCCACAGAATCCATGTGCGAGCCTAGGATTCACTCCAATAGTTTTGGGAGACCGGTCCAAACTAGAAGACCCCCTGGATTTGTCAATTCTATGAAGGATTGAGTTTCCTCTAAAACTTCACCAGAGTAAGAACTCCATTAAGAATGCAGGGGAACATGTGGTTGTTGGTACCTATAAAAGGATCCCAAAGCCCCTTCTCCAGACGAGAAGCATAGAAGGTATGCCACGACGATGTAGGGATTCACATAATCCCCTACTCACCTCTCACCGTTTCCCTCGGATTTCCACCGTGAACACTGTCGACAACTCAACCTTCCCTTCTTCTCAATCCTTGCTTCTCCGGTGATTTTGAAGCTAGATACAGGTTCGGCAGGGTGCGAACAGGAGGAGAGGGATTGGTTTTGGAGGCACCACCATGGAGGGGTGTTGTTAGGAGCAGTCGGGTGTGGGGTCACGACGTGCTCTATTTCCTCTACAGAATAGCACAATGTGTCTGCGTCGGGAGCCTCGTGAAGGAAATGAGGGAGGCGGGTGAGCGGGATCGAGCGACCGAGTAACTGGATCTAAGGCAGGAACCACGGGCCAAGGAAGAATATAAAGAAAAAGAAAGCAAAAGGCTGACGTGGCAACAAGAGATTGGTTGAAAAGTAATTAACTTGTGAGATTCATAGCTTATGTTTAGTAACTGAAATGGAATAATGTAATATATGAAAACTAATTAGAAAAATGCAAGGAATTCAATAAAAATAGAATAAAATCCTAGATCTTCTTGCAATCCAAAAAAGTAGCTAAAGTGGCTATCTTTAATGCTTTCATAAGTAAGAAACCCTAATTTGATGAATAATGAAATTGGGAGAGGTCACATGGATGTTTTATGATAATATTAACCTGTTGTTGATAAAAAGGATGTTTTGAGTCTAAATAGATGATCCACATGATTTATAGGTTAATTTAGGGTTTCATATGAATAATGTGCATTAAGGGGCTTAGAAACCCTAATCTAGGTGTTGATGTCTTTTAATAATTTATATTTCGAGATCCTTTGTATAAGATGATATTAGGATGACCCTAAGCCAAATTGATAATCAAAAGGTCTTTAACATGAATAAGTTGAGTAATTAGGGTTTTGAACATAGAATTGTTGTTTTAGGGTTTTGTGGACATAAAAGGGAAAGTTGTGAAATTGATCTAAAGAACACTAAGGAAACCCTAATTCGGATTAGAAACCCTAGGAAGTCATTCCAAGTCAATAAAGTAAGTTCTTGATGAGTGTGTGGTAAATATGGTGTATATGCTTTTCAGGATTTTATTGTGCTTGTGTGATTGGCTTGATTGATTGCTTGGATTTCCTTATTGGATTGGATTGTGCTTATTTCCTGTGAGATCTCCAAATCAGGTATGTGGTTATTTATGTGTACTCGATTTAGTTTCTTGGTGTTTCCTGATGTTTCACCGATTGTATGGAAAGTAACTATTTGGATGGAAATCTATAAAGTGATTATGATTATCACAATTTCAGTATACACATGACTTGCCCAAACCTACATACCATCTATGGATGTAAGATAAGAGACCAAGCCCCTTAGGGAAGTTCAGAGGTGGTCAAGCCCCAAACGAAAGACCACTGGGCACCCTAAGAGGTGACCCTAGGTACCAAGCTCAGGATGGAGAAGGTGGCCTTAAAGTCACTTGCAAGGACTTAACCCTAAGAGAGGGTATCCCAGGGAATGAGTAAAAGGGGATGGGAAGTATCTTGCATTGTTAACAACTATTTGATGTGATTAAGTTGTTAAAATATATGTGTAATATTTTGGTTGTCACCACATACTGGTATATTCATTTATACTGACAAACATTTTGTTTGTCGACGTTTTAGGAATATCTAACATTGGACAAATAGTAAAGTGGAATTTGTGAAGAATAAAGTTAATCCATAAAGGAGGATTTAGTTAGATAAATCTCTATAGTGGGTAGTGTTGGGTTTTGTGGAGAAAATATGCATGGCGGAAGCAACAAAAAAATTCCACTAAACCCGAAACAGGATCTCGTCGAAAACAGCATATTCGAAAGGAGTGTTTGTGGGATATACCTTATCGTGGAGCAAGTCCGACGATGTCCTACTGCACAAAGGTGTGCAACGACACTTGTCTACATGGATGGAACTTCTCTCCCATTCACTATCACAGGAAGATCTGGTGGCACTCCTTTTGTGTGATGATGTGTGCCACTCATAACGCACACGGATGATCATCGCTGTCCTCCGAACGCAGGCGTCTCAGTGTCTGCATCTCTACTTCATCCACGGGGATGGACTGGAACTCCACATCGCGCTTCCTAAGCCGGTGGGAAGGAGTCATGTCTGTGTGGTGGCGTGCTAGTGGCGCATTGCTCTCCTTCCTCTCCTAAGGATGGTGATGGCTAGGGTTTACGTACGTGAGTGTAAACTGAAAAACCTCTCTCGATATCTTATATAGATATCGGCTGTCAATCCTCCTTTAAATAGGATATGAAGGGAAGTAGGGTTTCCTAAACCCATCGGTAAACAGAAACATTGTGTTAATTAAACGCTCGTGGATTAATTAGAATATTCTGGAATTCATTAATTAACCAAATAATTGCATTAATTGATTAATAAATATATGACTCCATGCAATCGATTGGGATGGCTCTATGGGCATATATACCAATAGACTCCCACTTGCACTTAGAGCCAGTTACTCCAATATTATTCTAATCGATTACATAAACATTTTAGTAATCAATGTGATTTGGAGCAATTCCAATCAAATCCACAATTATACTCCTATTCCAACACATCCTATGCATGTAACCCGGTAGGCTGCAAATTACGTTGGCAGTGATATCCATAATCATATTATGATTTCACAAGCAATGATTGGTATCTAGCAAGACTTCATTGCCACCCAAGTAATTGGAGCAGTTGGAGAACAACTTAACCTATCATTCATGACTAGTAATACAGTGATTGTATAGTTCCTATGTCGCTGATATCTAGATTGAACTCGAGTCATGGAATTGTTATCCTCTTCAATGTTCAATCCATGTTCCTTGAACTAGAGCATACTGTCTGAGATATATGTAAGCTCAATATCACATATTGACTCACATCCGCATGGTCATGCATTTCTCTGTCTCGCTTATCAAGTGGTTGGAATATCAAACTCCCGTAGGAAAGACAAATTTCATCTACATCACTCACAGTCATCCTCATGTGTCACAATGCACCCAAGCACCATCTTTAAGACAATCCTTATTCAGGACCATGGTGGTTGATGTCTAAGTACACTGAACGACATGTGATAAGTGTAATGACTTCAGGTCTAAGAACCACAATCACCACCATCATTATGAGATGTGACTCTAACTACCAATCATAGTATCCATGTGTCACTCTCAAGGTGGGTCTATCTGATACACTGTTCTCTAACAAGTATCTATGTATTTGGTTTGATATCTCCATATCATGGATAATGAGATTCTTCCATCAACCAACATACATTCTAATCTTATGTGTTATTGATGTCTATGGATATTTCCACAATAACAACCAATTAGGAACAAAACAAGAATACATACTCTTAGCATACATATGATCTCATTGTTCAGGACATCAACCCGAAGACATATGTCATTGAGTAAATTATTCTATAGACATCTATAAGTTTTATGGTCATCTCACAATGTAAAACACTAAGATATAGATAGGAAACTTGCCTTTATAGATATGATCAATGTAGTATTACAAATCATTTACATAGTATCCCATTACAATCATCGAATGATAGTCTCTATGGGCATACATACCAACAGATTCCCACTTGCACTTATACCCAATCACTCATGAATCTCAATCCAAGTGATTGAACATGTCCGTCATGTTTCTGTTGTGAAAGTGCTTTTGTGAGCGGGTCAACTACATTGCTTTCTGTAGGTACTCTGCAAATCTTCACATCTCCTCATTGTATGATCTCTCGTATGAGATGGAACCGCCATAGAATATGTTTGGAACGTTGGTGCGATCTTGGTTCTTTAGTTTGTGCAATTGCTCCGTTGTTGTCGTAAAATAACTCAATTGCATCACCAGCGCTTGGAACCACTCCAAGTTCAAAAATGAACTTCTTGATCCACACAACTTCCTTTACAGCATTAGATGCAGCAATATTTTCTGCCTCTGTTATAGAATCTGCAACTGTCTCTTGCTTGGAACTTTTCCATCTCACAGCTCCACTGTTCAGGAAAAACAAAATCCAAATTGCGATCTGTAGTCATCTTTGTCAGTTTGGAAGCTAGCATTGGTGTAACCCTTTACCACAAGATCTTCCTCACCACCGTATACCAATAATTGATCCTTAGTCCTTCCAAGTACTTTAGGATGTTCTTTACGACTGTCCAGTGACATTCACCTGGATCTGACCGATATCGACTTGTCATGCTCAAAGCATAAGACACATCAGGATGAGTACATAACATTGCGTACATGATAGATCCAATTGTTGATGCATATGGAATCTTACTCATGTGTGCCCGTTCATCACATGAACTAGGACACTGGGCTGTAGAGATTGTAACCCCATGGGACATGGGCAAGTTACCTCTCTTAAAACCCTCCATGCTAAACCTCTTTAGCACCTTATCAATGTATGTGCTCTGGCTTAGACCTAGAAGCCTTCTAAATCTATCTCTATAGATCTTGTTCCCTAGTATATAGGATGCTTTGCCTAAATCCTTCATAGAGAAGGTCTTCCCTAGCCAACCTTTTACTGTCTGAAGAGTTGGGATGTCATTTCCCATCAATAGTATGTCATCCACATACAATATGAGAAATATGATTGTGTTCCCACTAACCCTTTTGTAAACACAAGGATCATCTTCATTTTGACTAAAGCCAAACTTTTTTACTACTTCATCAAAATGTAGATTCCAGCTCTGAGATGCTTGCTTCAATCCATAGATTGACCATTGTAGGCTATAGACTTTATTGGCTTCCTTTGGATTGATAAAACCCTCAAGTTGTGTCATGTACACATCCTCCAGTAAATTCCCATTAAGGAATGCTATTTTAACATCCATCTGCCAAATCTCATAGTCATGATAAGATGCAATGGCAAGCGTTATCTTGATAGATTTAACCATGGCAACTGGTGAGAAGGTCTCGTCATAATCAACACCTTGAATTTGACGAAATCCTTTCGCAACCAATCTTCCTTTATAGGTTTGTACAGTTCCATCCATGTCAGTCTTCTTCTTGAAGACCCACTTGCACCCTATGGGTTTTACCCCTTCGGGTGGATCCACCAAGGTCCATACCTTGTTCGTGTACATGGATTCCATCTCAGATCTCATGGGTTCGAGCCATTTCTCAGATTCTGGTCCTTTAGTAGCTTGTAGATAGGAAGTTGGCTCATCTTCTATGCCCAATTTGTCACTGTCTTGAGTCACGAGAAATCCAAATCTCTCAGGCTCAAGTCATGTCCTACTAGACCTACGAGGTTCTTGTGTTACATTTGGAACTTGAAATTCCACAACAACTTGTGAGTCTTCATGTTCCTTATGTACCTCCTCAGGTTCTCTACTTTCTTATTGGTCTCGAACTTCTTCGAGCTATACATTCCTCCCACTAATTCCTTTGGAAATAAATTCCTTTTCAAGAAATACAATAGTCCTAGCAACAAACACTTTGTTGTCAGTTGGTGTGTAGAAGTAGTATCCCCGAGTTTCCTTGGGGTATCCAACAAAATAGCATTTTTCCAATTTGAGTCCAAGCTTTTCAGGAAATTGTTTCCTAACATAAGCTTCACATCCCCAAATCTTTAACATAGACAAATTGGGACGATTCCCATTCCATATCTCATATGGTGTCTTTTGAACCGATTTGGAAGGTACACGGTTAAGTGTAAACGTTGTAGTTTCAAGAGCATATCCCCAAAATGATATTGGAAGTTCGGCATAACTCATCATTAATCGTACCATGTCTAATAATGTACGATTCCTTCTTTATGACACACCATTATGTTGTGGTGTACCAGGTGGAGTCCATTGTGATACAATACCACAGTCTCTTAGAAGGTCCTCAAACTCTTGGCTTAAGTATTCGCCACCTCGATCTAAATGGAGTGCTTTCATACTCTTACCAAGTTGCTTCTCTACTTCATTCATGAAAATCTTGAACATTTCAAGAGTTTTTGACTTTTGTTTCATAAGATATACATAGCCATACCTACTGAGGTCATCAGTGAAGGTAATGAAGCAATGATAGACTCCTCTAGCATTTGATCTAAAAGTTCCACATACATCAGTATGTATGAGCCCTAGTAGATCACTAGCACTCTCACTGTGTCCATTGAAAGGAGTCTTGGTCATCTTCCCTAATAAACATGCCTCACATGTCTCCAATGATTCAAAATCAAAGAGTCTAGATAACCATCCTTATGGAGTCTACATATGTGCTTCTTCTTTATGTGCCCAAGACGACAATGCCATAAGAATGCTTTGTTTGAGTTGTCAAGTTTTAACCTTTTAGTATTTACATTGTATATGCTAGTCTCATGTTCTAACAAGTAGATACCATAAGACATAGGGGCATTGCCATAAAAGATCTCATCTTTAGAAATAGAAATGATTCCATTCTTAATGTGAAATTCAAATCCATTCTTATCCATACAAGATACAGAAATAATATTTCTATTAATGGTAGGTACATAATAGCAATTCTATAATTCTATTGCAAGGCCCGTAGGAAAAGATAAACTAATAACTCCAACTGCGGTGGTAGCAACTCTTGCTCCATTAGCGACCCGCAGCTTGACTTGGCCCTTTCGTAAAGGCTTACTTCTAATCAGATCCTACATATTAGATCATATGTGAGATCCACATCTGGTATCCAGTACCTATGATGAAGTATTTAAGTTTATCTCAATAACGTATATACCTGAAGTGGAGATCTCTATCCCCTACGTCTTCTTCCTCGGTTCCTCCAGGTAGAGAGGACAGTTTCTTTTCCAATGTCCAGGTTGGTGACAATGGTGACAACTGCCTTCTTTAGAGATCCCACCATTAGCTTTGAGCACGGATGACTTTGGCTTCTGCCCGACTTTAGAACTTTTCTTAGCCTTGCCTTTCCCTTTTGAATTTCCCTTTATCTTGCTGGTCATCATCACAGAGTTGGGCTTGTCTTTCTTCATCTATGCTTCAGTTGTCCTCAACATGCCCAACAATTTTGACAACGGCTTGTCAAAATTGTTCATGTTGTAGTTCATGAAAAAATGATTATATGATTCAGACAACAATTTTAGAATCACATTAGTGGACAACTCTTGACCTAGGTGAAAACCCTGCTTGGATAAGCTTTCCACGTACCCAATTAAAGCAAGTATATGGGTGCCAATTGAGTCCCCCTCTTTCATCTTGCTCCTGAACAAAGCCTTTCAGACATCATATCTCTCCTGTCTTGCTTGATTTTGATACATGTTTGTTACGACCCCGCCTCCCGGTAACCCCCAATTAAGGGAGACCTGAAGGTCAGAGCCGTTATTGAATTAACAGGATCAAAGGTTCGACAAATAATCAATAATAATTATGAAATTCTACTACTAAATTGAAAAATGGTATAAAATAAAAACTTTACCTACCTTTTTAAAATCTGGGATTTCTAAACTTTTATCCATGAAGATACTAATCCAACTAATCCTCTTGTGTACATTATTTCTCATTTAGTTCCACATATGCCACTTTAGTGTTTGTTCTTTTCATTTGTACCTAAAACACTGACAAACAAAACGTCGGTCAGTAAGAAGCTGGTATGTGGGGCAAACAATAATTGTGCAACTATGTTAACAATGTAGTCGACCAAATATCATTTAACATCCAAGATTACATTTTAAGCAATACTACTCAATCCTTGCCTATCCCCTATCTCTGTACCGTCCCTGCAGTGGACATGGATACTACCTCTCTCATATGGTAGACCCTTACCCCCATGGTCCTACCACATAGGTAGCCAATTCCTAGGGTTATGGAGTCGCATGGCCCTACCCAAAGGTAGCCCAATCCCTGACTCATGATGCTTTGATGGACCTACCCCATTGGTAGCCATTTACTAAGTCATTTAATGACCTGATGGACCTACCCCATTGGTAGCCATTTACTAGGTCAATCTATAAATCTACAGAGGGGACTAGGATCTGAGCTAGTAGGCACTTATCTTCGGTGATAGTCATATCCACATTATGATTTGCAAGAATTAAATGCAACCAACAGTTTAATTCAAGTCATCGATAAAACCTCGAAAATCCTCGAGAAACTAATTCGGGATATTCATAGGCGTAACCACATACCTGATTTGTTGATTTCACAAGCATTAAGCAATTCCAACCAAGCAAGCAATTCATCTACCACATAATTCCTGAAAAGAATATGTACTCTATTTACTACACACTTTATCAAGAATCTACTTTATTCACTTGAATTCACTTCCTAGGGTTTCTAATCCGAATTTGGGTTTCATTAATATTCATTAGGTTTTCTTAGATCAATTTCTCAAACTTTATCCCTTTTAGGTCAACAAACCCTAAAATACATTTTTTCTACTCATATAAACCCTAATTGCTCACATTATCCATTTTAATGGTCTTTTATAATCAAATTGACTTAGGATCATCATATCTCTTATTTATTCATGGATTTGAACAATTAAAACAATTAAAAGACATATTCACCTAAATTAGGGTTTTCAAGCTCATTAATGCATATTCATGCACGAAACCCTAAATTAAGCCAATTATATAAAAATATCATCTTTTTAGATCATATTTTCACTTTTATTAACAATAGGTTAATATTGGCTTGAATTATCCAAAGAACATCATTAAATCCATCTATCATCAAATCTAAGGGTTTTTCATTAATTAAACTATTAAAGATAGCATCTTTATATACTTTTTGAATTTCAAGAAGAAACAGGCTCCAATTATATTTTTCGTGTATTCCTCGTATTTTTCTAAGAAACTTTCATGTATAAACTTTTCTCATTAGAGCTTCCGAGCATATTTTATGAATTTTGCAAAGAAAGATCATTTTTCTCATTTATTCGTTAAGTCGAGAAAACCAGTGGTCGTCCGATCCTTGGTCCCTGGACCACGCGGATCCAATGGCCTAGAATCCATGCACCAACTTTAGATTTAAAGTGTGAATAACTATTTTACCCTTACCTTCCTTCACAGCCGTCGGGGGCAAGGAGCTCTTTTCCTCCTTTCATCTTCTACCTCCAGATCTCGCAAACGGCTCACCGCAGCTCCAGACTAGTCAACTCTCGAGTTGACTCAGAGCTTTAGGGCGTGGGAGGCTAGGGCGGAGGCGCCACCACCTTCACAGCATTAGGGCGAACTCAATGGTGGGCTTCTCCATCTCTCCGATGGTGTGGAACATGGACACTCATGGAGCCACCCTCACTGGCAGGGAAGGAGCAAAGCTGGAAATTCTTGCTCTATTCTAGGAACTTGCGCAAGGGGAACCTACTATATACCCTACGAAACCCCATGGTTGAGTCTATGCCCTCGCAGAAGACCTCAGACCCCCCTTTTATAGCTTAGACTTCTAGCCCAATTAGGACATCTCTGCGGATTAGGGAAAACTCACACAGTTCGGGAAAGGTCTGCAATCCCAGGTCGGTTGGATGCGAAAATCACTCCCGAACTCAATGGAATTGTTTCCTTTGTTTCAAATTGCCTCAACTTCGAGCAAATCATAAAGGAAAATCACACTTCCCAGTCATCTACTTGCCAGAGTTATCGAAGAACTGGGATTGGATCTGGTCCGTTGGATCTCATATCAACGATCCTTGTTAAATCTGAATATCCGGATTTACGATTTGATGGTTATTTATTCATTCACTTAGAAATCTTCTAAAAATCATAACTCCATATTCCTTTATCCTTTTTCAACCAAATTTTAAGGGAAACTTCCTTTTGGCTTTATCTACTCGCATACCAAAATTGAGTCCCAAATTCCAAACGAAAAGGGCATTTCCTTCATAAGTAAGCTGTCTTTTAAATTAGGCCAATTTAATTTGGTATTCCCTATTTCTTTTCCATTAAATTATCACTTTGAATTTCTTGAACCTCAAGGTACCTTAATGGCTCTAAATCCCCTCTTGGGAATATTTCTTTTGCCTATTTCTCTATCTTTCATCCTTTTTCTTATTATCTTATTCTTTTCTTATTAAAATATCTCTTTTTGAGGACTTCTCTTTTATTTCTCTCTTATTTTCTTCATTGGTATTCCGTTTAATATTATGAATATGAAAATCCATCAAGGATATCTTAATTACACCTCCTTGCACTTATTTTCCACATATTACCATTGTTTTCAATTTCTTTCTTAATAAAGAAAAACTTATTCGATCTTTTCTTTTCTTTTTGCATTATCTTTGCAAATTTGGACTCCTTGGAACCCAAGGAACCCAAGAGGCACGAGATCCACCTTTGTATTACACTCTATTTCCTTCTAGAGGTTTCCACCCCTTACTTTTCTCGAATTCTCAATTATTCATTAATTAATTGAATTTCCTTGTTATTGGGCCCAAATATCCAATAAAGCCCACAAAACAATTATCAAGGCTATTGTAATGAAATTCATGCATTCAATTAAAAGACATCATTATTGGTTCATTTATCTTTAATATGAGAAATTACATTTCTCAGCAAATGAACCCAAAAATTAGAGTTGTAACAATATTCTTGAGATGTGTTACCATCTCCATGACATTCATGTTCTCGTGCTGCTCTTGCAACTCATAGTTCATTGAGCACAACATCAGGCACTTGACATCCACGACATCATCAAGGTGCTTCTTGTAAGCATTCTTTTCAGCCTTGGGCGCATTTACGACGGGTTCTACTGGCTCTGGTGTTTCAAGGACATAGAGCTTATGCTCATGTGTGAGAATAATTCTCAGCATCCTAAACCAGTTTTAAAAGTTGGTTTTGGTAAGTTTGTCCTTCTTGATGTGGTTCTTGGATGCACTAACAAATTCACTTGGAGCTGAAATCCCTGAGCTTTTACCAAAACCAAGTGCAACAATACCACCCGTAAGCAGACGAGTCTTATCGCAGTATAGTTGAGGATCGAACCCAAAGGACAACGTTTTTAAGAATCCTTGTCAGTTAGATCTAGCTCTAGTAAAACTAATATTTAGAACAATAGTTTGATTTGGGTTGTTTAAACTAAATGCAGGAAAGTAAAAGCTGAATTAAAAGATAGGTTTGGATCAATGATATGGAATCGCTGGGATGGTACCGGGTTTGACCACCGCCACACACACAAACATACTCCTCTGCAAACAATCCAGGAAAGAAACAACACTTCAAATAGAGCTGCTGCAGAACCTCCCATACGGGCGTCAGGTCCGCGTAAGCATCACCATAGGCATCAGATGTCTTGTCACCATCCGGATCACATGTCTTACGGCTCTGAAGATACAACATCCAACTAAGGCTGCGAACCCCCCATATGGGCGTCAGGCGCACAGAAGCGTCACTGAAGGCTAGATGGCTCGTCCCCTCACGGATCATACACTTACGACCTCAAGGAATCCCATCGGAAGTTCTCGTCAAGGAGTCAACCACGTCAACCGTTAAGCAAATAAGCGATTATAATATGAGTAAACATCGACGAATAGCAAGAAGATAAAAAATCCAACTAAGGCTGTGAACCCCCCATACAGGCGTCAGGCGTACAGAAGCGTCACCAAAGGATAGATGGCTCGTCCCTTGGCGGATCATACACTTACGACCTCAAGGAATCCCATCGGAAGTTCTCGTCAAGGAGTCTAACATGCTAAACGACGTTCATACCCATGCATTGAAGTTCTCGCAGCATACGGAGCACAAAGGTGGAAACCAGCACATAACCAACCTACAAGCTTAACGATAAATGACAAAATGAAGATTATATACATTGCCATGGAAAGTTTAACAAAAGAACAGTGTTTGCATGGACAGCGGGGCTAGTCCCCGCACCCCAGCGAAAAAGGACTACTCGCTCATGATGCGAGATACAAGAAGGATAGGAGAGAAAGATAGATCCGCCATGAGCTCGGTGCAGAGGGTGGACGCAGCCCGATGAAGAAGATGCACTCCTTGCTCCGTCTTCTTTCTCTTCTTGGCCTCCTTGGATGCAACACCAGCAGTAGATGGAGTAGAACTTGATCGGGGTGGTGCTCTGGCAGCCTGTCGGTGTCCGGATCCGATCCCCCCAAATGGGGACCCTGGGGGTCTATTTATAGGTTCCGATCTGATCCCAAACGGTTTGGATACCATTTGGGCGCCAAACGGTCTTGAGACCGTTTGGGCACCAAACGGTTTGCTTCAATCGATCCTAGCCTTGGCGTGGGCGTGCGGCTTTAGTTCTTTAATCGATCGTTGCGCTTGTGTCGAACGATCTTGGGACCGCATGGGACCAAACGGTCTTGGGACCGCATGGGACCAAACGGTCTTGAGACCGCATGGGACCAAATGGTCTTGAGACCGCATGTGACCAAACGGTCTTGAGACCGCATGGGACCAAAAGGTCTTGAGACCGCATGGGACCAAACGGTCTTGGGACCGCATGGGATCAAACGGTCTTGGGACCGCATGGGACCAAACGGACTTGAGACCGCATGGGAACAAACGGTCTTGAGACCGCATGGGACCAAACGGTCTTGAGACCGCATGGGACCAAACGGTCTTGGGACCGCATGGGACCAAATGGTCTTGGGACCGCATGGCTTTCTTTGGCAGCTGGTTTCGTCATTTGTTCTTTGTGTATTCCACCAAACGGTCTTGGGACCGCGTGGACCCAAACAGTCTTGAGGCCGCAAGGATCCAAACAGTCTTGAGACCGTATGCATGGTGTTGCTTGATTTTCTTGCATTAAATGAAAGATATTTAGTTAAAACCTTGATTATTGAATCAGCCAAGTAGTTTTACACATTATGATTCATATTTGGTTAAAAGGGTGAATTGGAGTTGACTTTGTTCCAAAACAAAGCAGTTGAATTCCATGATGAATATGCACTCATCAAAACACCCCAAACTTAAATCGTTGCTCGTCCTCGAGTAACATAAAATTTGAAACTGTTGCCTAATGAAATACTTTCGATTCGTGTGATTTCTTCATCTTCACATCACAAATGTTTTCTTTCTGCTCAGTATGAATGAGTACCTTAACTTCCTGGGACCACTAAACACATCTTTCCATAGCTTCATTCCTGAGTTCGTTTCCCAACAACGCTTCCTCCCCACCTTTTCCAACACCAAGCATGTCGAAGAGTTTTGTAGGAGTTCAGAGATACCCACAGAATCAACAAGTATGCATCCGATCTGACACTGGTGTAGTTCAGGATGGTGGGGCATGTATTGTGCCCTTAGGTAGAAAAAGGAGTGAATGGTGGTATGGAAAGAATAAGTAAATCTCTCCTCTATTCGACTCGAGATTTTTATTTGTTTTGCAATTTCATTTATTGCATATTTTTTTTGTGTGCACTATGGCATCTTTTATTGCAGATCTCTCCTCTATTCGACTCGAGATTGCATTTCTTTTTGTGTGCACTTTGGCATCTTTTATTGCAGATCTCTCCTCTATTCGACTCGAGATTGCATTTTTGGTGGTACGCCCCTATTTATTGTAAGGGGTATGGAAGAAGTGGAGATGGGGGAAGAGGTGTGCTACCCCGAACTTAGGGTTTGGCACAAATTTGGCTATTTTGGTGGTATTGATGGATGGAGGGATACGAAGATGATAGAAGAAGTGTAGAAGAGAGTTCAGATCAAAATGCAACTTGATTTACAATTCAAAACCGGGTTATTCTCTTTGTCATACTCTGCTCAAATAATGACTTGATGCGGATCCGGTGGGGATTCTGAGCCATTGTTCCACTAGTCAGTTAGGAAGCACGACGTGTTTGATCCCTATCAGTTTGACAGATACTAATCATTTTGTAAAAATTATTATGATGTTAGGAATCATAAGCTTCACAGGATGGTTTCAGGCAAAAGGCAAGTTTCAAAAGTCAGTCCTCTTGAGGATTCACTTCGAATAAGGAGGATGTTATGATTGAAGATGCATAGCAAAAAGGTTAGTTACATATTATCAACAAGTGTCAAAAATTCATCAAGTATCTGTTCAAAAATTTTGAAAATTTTATGATAGAGACAGATTGAGTATGAAAAGATGGTTTGTATGGGGAAGTGGAGTACGTACCACCCACCCTCCACCCCGAACTTAGAAATTTGCTCGTCCTCGAGCAAACCCTAAATTCAAGATGGAGGGGAAAGGTAACACCAGGTATGACTGCCGAGAAAGATTTTGTTATGATCAGTGCCACTCCGATCTCGTGTTCTGTAAGGAAAACTATCTCATAAGGAAAATTTTATTTAAGGACAATTTAACTATAAGGTAAGAAACAAAATTTGAAAAGGAGAAGTAAAACAGATTTATTGATCGGGTTGCCTCCCGACGAGCGCCTTTGTTTTACGTCGATGGCTCGACGAAGTCCTTTGTCTTCATGTGAGATCCTTTGGATCGGTGAGTTCTAGCACTGATTTGGTGTCTATGTCTATTGTGGTGAAATATCTCTTCAGGCGGTGGCCATTGGTTATGAATTCTCCCGACTCTGCACTCCATAAATAGAAAGTGCCATGAGGAGAGATGCTTTTGACAATGTACGGTCCGGACCAGCGTGAGCGAAGTTTTCCTGGGAATATCCTTAATCTCGAGTTAAAAACCAGCACTTGGTCTCCTACTTGTATGTCCTTTCGTTTCAGATGTCCATCATGCCAAAGTTTTGTATGTTCCTTGTAGATTCGTGCATTTTCATAGGCTGTCATTCTTAGTTCATCCAGTTCGTTGAGTTGCAGAATCCTGGCTTGCCCTGCTTCTTTCATATTGAAGTTCAAATGTTTAATTGCCCACCATGCCTTATGTTCTAATTCGACCGGTAGGTGACAAGCTTTTCCATATATCAATCGAAAAGGAGTAGTCCCAAGGGGAGTTTTATAAGCAGTATGATAAGCCCATAAGGCGTCGTTGATTTTTGTCGACCAATCTTTTCGATTACGTCCAACGGTTTTCTCAAGGATAGCCTTTAGTTGTCAGTTAGAGACCTCTACCTGTCCACTGGTTTGTGGATGGTAAGGTGAAGCCACCTTGTGCGAGACTCCATATTTTCTCAAAAGAGCTTCAAAGGTTCTTTCAATGAAGTGGGAGCCCCCGTCAGATATCACGGTTCGTGGTACTCCAAACCATGGGAAGATAATATCTTTGAATAGTTTGATGACAGGTTTTGAATTACTAGTAACTGTTGGTATGGCTTCAACCCATTTGGAAACGTAGTCCACCGCCACTAAGATGTAAGAGAATCCATTGGAAGAGGGGAATGGACCCATGTAATCCACTCCCCAAACATCAAATATCTCCACTTCTTGCCATATGTTCAGTGGCATTTCATCTCTTTTGGTTATATTTCCGGCCCTTTGATAATTATCACAGGATTGGACAAAATCGTAGGAATCTTTGGATAAAGTCGGCCAGAAGAAACCACATTGCAAAACTTTTAAAGATGTCTTCTTTGAGCTCATGTGGCCGCCTACAGGTCCTGAGTGGCATTGTTCTTAAATAGAATGGGCTTCTTCTTTGGTGACACAACGTCTATACAATCCATCTGCACAGATTTTAAAAAGATATGGTTCATCCCAATAGTAATGCTTCACATCATGCATAAATTTCTTCAGAGTGTTCCCAGTGTATTGGGGATGGATGACTCCGGTGGCAAGATAGTTTACGAAGTCGGAATACCATGGTTCGAATCTTGAGACCCTCATAAGCTGATCATCTGGTAGGGAGTCATTTATCGGAATCCCTTCAGCATCCAGAGTGTGGATGCGACTGAGGTGATCTGCCACAACATTCTTCGTCCCTTTTTTATCTCTTATTTCTAAGTCAAATTCTTGTAGAAGGAGTATCCATCTGATCAGCCTTGGGTTAGCATCCTTCTTTTTCATAAGGTAACAGATGGAAGCATGGTCTGTGTAAACAATAACCTTCGAGCCAATAAGGTAGGATCTGAATTTATCGAAGGCATAGATGACTTCCAGAAGTTCCTTTTCAGTAGTAGCGTAATTCCTTTGAGCTTCGTCAAGGGTTTTTGATGCATAGTAGATCACATAATGTTTTCTCTCTATGTATTGCCCTAAAACTGCACCTACTACGTAATCACTAGCATCACACATAATTTCAAAGGGGTGGTTCCAATCGGGAGCTCTAATGATGGGGGTAGTTGTAAGGGCTTTCTTCAGCGTATCAAAACTTTTGACGCATTTTTCATTGAAATTGAAATCAGCATATTTTAGAAGTAGGTTGGTCATCGGCTTTGTTATCTTGGAAAAATCACGTATAAACCTTCTATAGAATCCAGCGTGACCAAGGAAAGCGCAAACTTTTTTTACATTTGTGGGAATAGCCAATTTGGATATGACTTCTATCTTGGCTTTATCAATTTCAATTCCTCTATTGCTAACCCTATGACCGAGGATAATGCCTTACTTTACCATAAAGTGGCATTTCTCCCAATTTAGCACCAGATGTGCTTCTTCACAATGTTTGAGAACAATGGAGAGATGCTTAAGACAGGAATCAAAGGAGTCCCCATATACAGAAAAATCATCCATGAAGACCTCCATGACAGTTTCAGTAAGCCCCTCAAAAATAGCAGCCATGCAACGTTGAAAGGTTGTGGGGGCATTACACAGACCAAACGGCATCCTTTTAAAAGCATATGTCCCGAAGGGACAGGTGAAAGTCATTTTTTCTTGATCATCTGGATGTATGGGAATCTGATAGAATCCAGAGTAACCGTCCAGGTAACAGAAATATTCTTGATGGGCCAATTTTTCTAAAACTTGATCGAGGAAGGGCATAGGAAAATGATCCTTTCGAGTGGCCTTGTTTAATTTTCTATAATCAATACACATCCGCCACCCAGTGAATGTTCGAGTGGGGATGAGCTCATTGTTTTCATTTCTTATAACGGTAGTCCCTCCTTTCTTGGGTACCACATGAATTGGGCTCACCCATGGTGAGTCCGATATCGGGTATATTATCCCACCTGTAAGAAGTTTGATGATCTCGCGGTGGACCACTTCCTTCATATTCGGGTTCAATTTTCATTGATGCTCGATTGTTGGCTTGTGGTCTTCCATCATGGGGATCCTGTGCATGCACAAGGCTTGACTGACCCCTGTGAGGTCACTCATCTTATAGCCTATGGCTTTCTTCCTCTCCCTTAATACCTCTAGAAGTTTCTCTTCTTGTTTGGTTGTTAGATCAGAGTTTATGATCACTGGGCAGGCTTTGAGATCGTTTAAAAACATATACTTTAGCCCTTCAGGTAGGGGCTTCATTTCAGGAGGTTCTGGTTTTTCACTGATTCCTTCTGAAGTTCTGGTAGTCTTTAATTCTTCGTAAGTAGCTTCAGCATTTTCTTTAGCAGAGTTGGGAGATTCGATGCAATCCTTAGCTTGTTAGTCAATAGGTTCTTCACTAAAAAGGTCGGATAGAGAAGTTTCTGAGGGATCACATGACTCGTGATATTCTTGAGTTAGTTGTGACATTTGCTCAACACAATCTATCAGATAGACTTCCTCCTGTATACTTGGTCTTCTCATACTTTCAAAAACTTATAAATTCGAGAGTCTCTTTGCCTAACCTTAGCAGTAAGGTTCCCACTTCTACATCAATAAGGGCTCTTGCGGTTGCGAGAAAAGGACGACCGAAGATAAGAGGGTATCTGGTGTCTTCTTTGATGTCCATGATGACAAAATCACATGGAACATATGCGTCCTTGCCTACCTTGACCGGGATGTCTTTGAGAATTCCTAACGGTCTTTTGATCGAATTGTCCGCAAGTTGAATGGTCATAGCTGTTGGAAGCAATTCTGCGAACCCTAATCTCTTGCATAAACTGAATGGCATAATAGAAATACTTGTGCCAAGATCTGCCAGTCCCTTTTTGCAAGATGAGTCACCAATGTGACAAGAGATTCCAAAGGATCCTAGATCTTTCTGTTTCTTTGGCATCTTGCTGAGTATGATATCTGATGTAGTCGTAGCCAGTTTTACAGTTTCATACTCTTCATTGATGTACTTCTTAGTGAGAAGCGACTTTAAATACTTGGTCCAAGCTGGTATCTCGGCAAGAGCATCCAAGAACGGTATATCAACATGGAGTTTCTTCATAACCTCTTTAAATTTGATGAATCTAGTATCAAGCTTGGTTTGCCTCAGACGGGATGGGAAAGGAATACGAGGCTTATATACAGGAATATCTGGCTCTGGTGTCTCAGTTCCTTCATCAACAACCTTTTCAGAATTTCCCTCATCAGTATCGTTTTCCTCTGGTTGCAATTCTGGTGTTGTTAAGTTTTGGACTGTCACAGGTTCACTCTCGTCAGGGATAACCACAGTCGTGTTTGTTGGGGGATCCGAATAACCTTTCCCTGATCTTGTGGTGACAACCTTCAGCTACTCAAGATGTTTCAGATTGTTCTCAGGTTGTCCAGCAAAAACTCCAGCTGGTGGCTTAATACTAGCAGCAAGTTGAGCCAGTTGAGTTTCAATAGCCTTCTGTTGGGCTTGTTGGTTGGCTATCATTATTTGTTGTGTTTGCAACAACTTTTCAATGGTAGATAGCTTGTCATCAGAATGGATGGATCCTGCCTATCCTTGTTGTTGATTGAGGTTCTGATAATTATTGTAGTTTCTGTTCTGAAAGCTTCCCTTGAAGTTTCCTTGATTCCCAAAGTTTTGTTGTTGGTTAAACTGGTACCCTGATGGGCCTCTTGGTTGATTGTTCAGACTGAATTGATGTGAGTTCATAGCTCCTGAAGGGTTTCCGTATTGGAAGCCTGGGTGATTCCTATTTTGATTTGGATTGTAATAGTTCTGCCCAGGGATAGTATTAATAGCATTAAGATTTTCCATCTGGCAATTATCTCCTTGTCCACAGGCATTGCTTAAAACAACATCGTAGAGAACATTGCATGACAGTGTGGAATGATCAGTGCCTTTGCATGCTTCACAAAACAAAGAAGTGGACTTGACTTGTTCTGGTTGCCTGGTAGGAGAATGTCCTCTTCCAATCGCAGCAAGGGATGATTTTATGTGATCTTGCTTTGCAACTACGACCTTCAAAGTTTCAGTTATAGATTTGTATTCTGGGATAGCTTTAGCCATGGCTACCTTTAAGACTCATTTGCCAACAGATCTACCCCAATTGGCTTGATTTTCTGCTCCCAAGGTGACGACTCTCCATGCGCTATCATAACTTTGCCGCATGAAGTTCCCTCTAGACGAGGAGTCAAGGAACATCTTTACGTCATCTTCCACACCCCTGTAGAATATCTCTATAAGCTGGTTCTTAGGAATTCCATGGTGTGGGCATTTACGTAGGAGCTCCTTGTACCTATCCCAAGCTTTGGCAAGGGTTTCTCCAGGGACATGAGTGAAATTCGTGATTCGTCCCCTGATTCATATGTAAGCGATGGGGGGTAGAACTTTTCCAGAAAAGCGTATTGGAGCTACTCCCAGGTAGTACTAGGTACTTCACTCTGCAGTGAATTGTACCAACTGATGGCCCTATCGGCAAGAGAATACTTGAAAAGACAGAGTCGAATGGCATCATCAGTGACTCCATTTTGCTTCGTCATAGCACAAAGGTCAATGAATCTGAGAAGATGACCTTGGCTATCTTCAGCTTGTTTGCCGTAGAAGGGGTTGTTCTGAAGCAAAGTTATCCAATGTGCTCTAATCTCAAAGTTGGCAGCTTCGATGGGAGGAGGCTGCACTGGATGATAGACATTTGCAGCTTTTGGGATAGAGAACTCTCTAAGGTCTTTCTGAAGTTTTGCTGCTTGCGCTGCTGCCTGCGCTGCTAAGATCTCTTGTTGAACCGCAGCTCTAGCTTCTTGCATGAGCCTCTCTCTTTGCGCATTGATGGCTTGAGCCACTCTGCGGGCTACTTCTTCTTCTTGCGCCATTCTTGCCTGATTTTCCCTGATCTGAAAGTGGAAGGTTCTATCTATTTCAAGATCGAAGCTCGTTGTGAGTCCAGGACTGTCTGATCGGTGCATGCACTATGCGTTGGAGAGCACCTAAAAATTAGGAGGATTTGAAAATGAGATCCACAAAGTAGAATAAAGATCAAGTAGATAAGCGATAGTTTCAAAAAGGAAAACAAAATCCTAGATTAGTCTTAAAAGAACTAGATTAGACTGACTAATTCTGTTGTCCCCGGCAACGACGCCAGAATTTGATGTGGTTCTTGGATGCACTAACAAATTCACCCGGAGCTGAAATCCCCGAGCTTTTACCAAAACCAAGTGCAACAATACCACCCGCAAGTGGACGAGTCTTATCGCAGTATAGTTGAGGATCGAACCCAAAGGACAACGTTTTTAAGAATCCTTGTCAGTTAGATCTATCTCTAGTAAAACTAATATTTAGAACAATAGTTTGATTTGGGTTGTTTAAACTAAATGCAGGAAAGTAAAAGCTGAATTAAAAGATGGGTTTGGATCAATGATATGGAATCACTGGGATGGTACTGGGTTTGACCACCGCCACACACACAAACATACTCCTCTGCAAACAATCCAGGAAAGAAACAACACTTCAAATAGAGCTGCTGCAGAACCTCCCATACGAGTGTCAGGTCCGCGTAAGCATCACCATAGGCATCAGATGTCTCGTCACCATCCGGATCACATGTCTTACGGCTCTGAAGATACAACATCCAACTAAGGCTGCGAACCCCCCATTCGGGCGTCAGGCGCACAGAAGCGTCACCGAAGGCTAGATGGCTCGTCCCCTCGCGGATCATACACTTACGACCTCATGGAATCCCATCAGAAGTTCTCGTCAAGGAGTCAACCGTGTTAACCGTTAAGCAAATAAGTGATTATAATATGAGTAAACATCGACGAATAGCAAGAAGATACAAAATCCAACTAAGGTTGTGAACCCCCCATACGGGCGTCAGGCGCACAGAAGCGTCACCGAAGGCTAGATGGCTCGTCCCCTGGCGGATCATACACTTACGACCTCAAGGAATCCCATTAGAAGTTCTCGTCAAGGAGTCTAACATGCTAAACGACGTTCATACCCATGCATTGAAGTTCTCGTAACATAGGGAGCACAAAGGTGGAAACCAGCACATAACCAACCTACAAGCTTAATGATAAACGACAAAATGAAGAGTTATATACATTGACATGGAAAGTTTAACAAAAGAATAGGGTTTGCATGGGTAGCGGGGCTAGTCCCCGCACCCCAGCGAAAAAGGACTACTCGCTCATGATGTGAGATACAAGACGGATAGGAGAGAAAGATAGATCTGCCATGAGCTCGGTGCAGAGGGTGGACGCAACCCGGTGAAGAAGATGCACTCCTTGCTCCATCTTCTTTCTCTTCTTGGCCTCCTTGGATGCAACACCAGCAGTAGATGGAGTGGAACTTGATCGGGGTGGTGCTCTGGTAGCCTGTCGGCGTCCAGATCCGATCCCCCCAAATGGGGACCCTGGGGGTCTATTTATAGGTTCTGATCTGATCCCAAACGGTTTGGATACCGTTTGGGTGCCAAACGGTCTTCAGACCGTTTGGGCACCAAACAGTTTGGAGACCGTTTGGGCGCCAAACGGTCTTGAGGACCGTTTGGGCACCAAACGGTTTGCTTCGATCGGTCCTGGCCTTGGCGTGGGTGTGCGGATTTAGTTCTTTAATTGATCCTTGCGCTTGTGTCGAACAATCTTTTGACCGCATGGGACCAAACGGTCTTGGGACCGCATGGGACCAAACGGTCTTGAGACCGCATGGGACCAAACGGTCTTGGGACTGCATGGGATCAAACGGTCTTGGGGCCGCATGTGACCAAACAGTCTTGAGACCGCATGGGACCAAACAGTCTTGAGACCGCATGGGACCAAATGGTCTTGAGACCGCATGGGACCAAATGGTCTTGGGACCGCATGGGACCATACGGTCTTGGGATCGCATGGGACCAAACGGTCTTGGGACCGCATGGCTTTCTTTGGCAGCCGGTTTCGTCATTTGTTCTTTGTGTATTCCACCAAACGGTCTTGGGACCGTGTGGACCCAAACGGTCTTGAGACCGTATGCATGGAGTTGCTTGATTTTCCTGCATTAAATGAAAGATATTTAGTTAAAACCTTGATTATTGAATCAGCCAAGTAGTTTTACACATTATGATTCATATTTGGTTAAAAGGGTGAATTGGAGTTGACTTTGTTCCAAAAAAAAGCAGTTGAATTCCATGATGAGTATGCACTCATCACTTCTCAAGGACCGATCGCAACGAGAAAGTGTGAGTGTTGTTTGCCATTTGATTTCTACAAAAGAAAATTTTGCATTTAGTCCAAAACATTTTAACTTGTAATGATTTGATAAATGAGATTAATTAGGCCTTTAATTAATTATGCTCCCACTATTTTATTCAAATTGATAGACCTCACTATCAACTCAGAATATTGCAACACACAACCTTCTAGTGAGCCAAGACCCAAAATAATTGGATCAATGCCCACCCAATGTCAGCGTCAAAGACCAAAAACTAAGGTAGGCAACTTTTGCCAATTGCATCATATGCAACTCTTGGATAGATGATCATGCACAACTCCTTGCCATGATGCATCTGTGTACCTCTAGATACTTGATCCTATCAAGGTTCCCTAGTTAAGTCCAACCCATAAGCCAACACGATGAGTGTGCACCTTGCGGAGGAAGACCCACACACCCACCATCACACTACCACGAGATAGACAGTGTACCACGCGGAGGCGTGCCCACACATAGTCGATCAAGCTTTTCATGTGTGGTGCTTTATGGAAGGAAACTAAAACTTAATATTATTAATTGAGGGGTTTTATTAATACATATACATATCCAAACACCACATACTTATAGTACGTATCATATACTACTATATCCATAACCACAAATGATAGACATGCAATCACAAACACAAATACATCGATTATGACCATACTATTGTAATCCTTTGGAGAAACAAAGGATTACGGTCCACCTATGGTCTTCTGCATCTCATGCAACACCTGTGAATCAACCTATAAGCCTGTAATGATCAACATTACAATGAACAACTTCGTGGATGCTTCGTGAGGTTGGAACTTCAAGTTGCTTCTCCATGGACGCTCCTTGGAGTTGGATCTCCAGGTTGCTTCTTGGAATTAGATCTTGATGGTGCTTCTCCATGGACACTCCTTGGAGTTGGATCTTCAAGTGGCCTGCTTACATCAAGTTTACAAAAACTAAAACTAATCCTATCTCTATTACATCATATGAGTAAAAATATAAAAGGAAAGAATTAATTACACTTTGAAATAAGAGATGAGGCTCGGCATGCAAGCTGAATACTTTATACAAAGGATCCATATGTAACCATTATACATCCATAGCATTCACAAACAAACATATTCACAAGATCGACATCCACATTCATTCACAACATTCACAAAAGGGGATACTAGGCCATAACTGTGCATGCATTCACCACATAAAACAGATTTTAAAGGCAACATGTATGCTATCATAGGTATATCTACATATACGTATATACATATTAAAATTGTAGTACTTTTAATGTGGGACATTCCCCATTAAATAATTTTTTGACTCCCATGCAAAGTATGCAGGGTACACAGGGGCAGAGCCCCTGAAAGGTCTACGGAATTTTACTTTCATGCACTTAGGAAAATCAATATTTTCCATAGTCGACCCCGTCCAAAATGTCAAAAATAGAAGCATGCGGTGTATGTGGAATTAGGTTTAGATTTGCACATTAGCAGGTTTAATTCGCATCGTATGCAATATAAAAATAGTATACAATGATTTGATCATATCGAAATGAATTCAAATACATCGTAGATCGATGCTGCTCTGATACCACTGTTGGGTTTTGTGGAGAAAACATGCGCGAAGGAAGGAAAAAAAAATTCCACTCAACCTGAAACAGGATCTCGTCAACAACAGCGTATTCGGAAGGAGTGTTTGTGGGATATACCTTATCACGGAGCAAGTCCAGTGATGTCCCGCTGCACAAAGGTGTGCAACAACGCTTGTCTACACAGATGGAACTTCTCTCCTGTTCACTGTTGTAGGAAGATCCGGCATCGCTCCTTGTGTGCGATGTTGTGTGCCACTCGTAACGCGCACGGATGATCATCATTGTCCTCCGAACGCAGGCGTCTCACCGTCTGCGTATCTACTTCATCCACGGGGATGGATTGGAACTCCACATCGCGCTTCCTAAGTCGGCGAGAAGGAGTCGTGTCTGTGCGGCGGCGTGCTAGTGGCGTGTTACTCTCCTTCCTCTCCTAAGGACGGTGACGGCTAGGGTTTACATATGTGAGCATAAACTGAAAAGCTTCTCTCGATATCTTATATAGATATCGATTGTCAATCCTCCTTTAAATAGGATACTAAGGGAAGTAGGGTTTCCTAAACCCATCGGTAAATAGAAATGTTGTGTTAATTAAATGCTCGTGGATTAATTAGAATATTCTAGAATTCATTAATTAACCAAATAATCACATTAATTGATTAATAAATATCCAACTCCGTGCAATCGCTTGGGATGGCTCTATGGACATATATACTAACATGTAGAAGTTCCAAATTACTATTTTTGAAAGGAATGTGAAAAGTAAAACAATTATCCTATTTTAAGTTTAGTCTCTGGTAAAATTTATAAATTATTTTTGATTATTTGCAAAACCATTGATCCTATTTTGGGATAGCGGCTCTAACTTCTTGGACTTCCTTAATTGGAAGTTACCAGGAAGTAGGGTCATTACAATTGGTATTAGAGCGTAGTTTTCAATTTAATCTCTAATAATTATTAAATTTTACAAACTCTTTAAAACCCAAGGGAGTTATTTGAGGATTTTCCAATGATGGAGGTGTCTAGAAAAGTTCACAATCTGGGGGCTGGTAAGATTTTCCTCCACCCCGCTAGTCGGTCTATGAGGACTCCCAGATTCTTTGTGACTGCCTGGATAAAATCATAGGATTTGACTCGAAATAAGATACCTCTAGGTCTTCTGTCATCTATCTTCATCCCTTCTCTACCTTGTTCATTGATAACTTTAAGATATTAGGGTTTTCTCTCTCTCTACCACCCTCCTGAGTTTTGGGGTTAAGAATGGTAAGGATTAAGGAATCCTCCACCAAATAATTAAAAGCATGTAAGAAAGATGTTGTGGGCATAAGTCTTGATAATTAGAAACTCAGGATGAGTTTAGTTACATGCTTATGTTGCATGGCATGTGTTGTCATGCCCTCATAAGAACGCTAAGGTTATACCATATCATAGGATGAGGAGGACAGAGAAAGCCTTAGGTGAAGAAGCATCCAGGAAGAGGAAGAGACCTGACACATCCTTTGAGGATGATGTTCAATCCAAAACCTTAAGTGGTAGATAGAGAAAGAAAAGAAATGATGAGTTGGATATTGTAGTTGACCATGTAGGTATGTATGTAGGTTTGACATGCATGCTTTACATATAGGCTTTGAGTATGCCTGAGAAACATAGACTATGTGTGGTTCTTTGACCCCTGGTGCCTTAGGGTGACCCGACTTTTGGTAGTTTGTGCCTGTTTGAGTGAGTGATAGTTCCCTCATTAAGAAGGTTGATGGTGACCGTATGGGAACCCTAAGGGGCATATATGAAAATAAGTGAGGAATGTACCTATGTAGAAGAGAGTGGAAGCAAGGCTGGAAATAGGTTTTAGATCTAAGCCAAAAGGGTTATGTGTGATAGTTTATGAGATAGTCATGTAGAGCCTTGGATGATCTTGTCCAGACATATGTTTTGATAATATGTTTCACCCCGATAGGGATAGATGTGTATCCTTAAGAGCTTGATCCATCTTTTGAGAGAGAACCTCCAGTGGTAGGACCAGTTGTAGGTTTAGCTCTAGAGAGAGATAGAGCAAGACCCGATGAAAAAGGTTGGAGACCTTGACTTCGAACCATGATGAATCATGAGAAGTTGGGTATATTATTGGGTGGAATAGACAAACCTGAGTAGGTATGCAAGGTTGCCTCATTCACAATCCTTGGAGGCTCATAGTACCTTGGATGCCTTTAGAGGAACCATACCCTAAAAGATAGAAAGAGGCTTCCTGTACAAATGTATGGATGATCTGAGAGACTACCTTTTGGGTGTAGGAGAGAGAGTTCCAAAGACCCTAAAGAGGTATGGTATGATAGCAAGTTATGAGGCCTCACACCCAGTTGGTTCCTAGTGTAGGACTCTAAAGGTTGTTCACATGGAAGAGTTATAGGATGTGTATGCTCTACCAGACATAGGTTCCGTTCATGGTTGAATAGCTAAGCATGCAGTTAGACAACTGATGCATAAGAGGTGAACCTGGGGTTCCTAGACCAAAGAGGGGAAGTAGTAGTACCTGGTGCACATAATGCTCATAAGGTTGATTGAGTTCATAGTATTTGAGTATGGCACCCCTCATGTGTTAGAGCAAAAGGAAACCCCACTCGAGCTGATATATATGTTTGACAAACCACTCACACAAGTTGGTGACATATGTATATATGATATCGGTCCAACCTTGAGTAATGATGAATACATATGACATATCAAGGAACTTAGCATGGTTTAGTAGGTTGTCTTCTTGCTAGATACATGCATAAGTATCACGTTAGGAACTAAGTATATAAATGATGATGTAAACCTTAGAAGTAAGAATGTTTTGTGACCTTTATTACTATGAAGTGATACTTTTCTCCTGTCCTGGGGAGGGGCCCTTCATATTAGGGTGAGCACCAACTTTTTATTAGGTTTGAGGTAACCTAAAGAAGTCACTTGTAAGATCTGTATGAGCTAAGTGTAAGAACACGTAGTATGATCATGAATCTATAGACCCATGTGTGACCACCTCTCAGGGGCATGATAATATGTTGTTAGGGAGGTAGCTTGTATGGTGCCAGACCGAAATAGGTTGCTAGCCATGATTCCTATGAGGGACAAAAAGTTAACGATAAATGCCCAGAGAGAGGATGGAGTTTTGGTTGAGGATTTAAGGATGAGATGTGCTTGAGTATCAATAAAGGAACCACGAGCTACCAAAGAATCCTAAGTCAATACTAAGGTCAAGTAGGGATAATAATGATGGGAGTAGGAGTTGTCTATTCCCTGAATGTATAAGACCATAGGGTTGGGAGGTAACAACTACCTTTGCCCGAGGCCCATGGGTTAGATGTCTGGCCACATTCATGAGTTCATGGGGCCTATGGGATAAATGTGAGAGGCACTCCCTAGATGCCTAAGGGTAAGATCACCCTGAGAGTGCCAGCACCCTAGAGACCTCGAGGAAATGACTAAGGATTGTACATAAGAGAGATGTTAAGCTCCAGAGGTGATGGGAAAAGTCTTCCCATTGATGTAGACCCATAATGGAGATGTTCATGGTGAGGAGTCATGTGAAGTATGTTTCAACCTAAATCGGAAAGAGTGATGGTGATGTGTGATGCACCATCTCTATTCTTGGAACAGGATGAACTCTGTATTTGGATTGTAACCAAATGCTTATTTCATCTTGTTATGGGTGTGAGAGACAAGACAAAATGCATGCCATATACTAAGGATAAAGGTGATATGAATGATGCCTGAGGATGGAGGGAGTACCACACCTTTATGAGAGTATATTGGATAGATGGTATGAAAGCATGAGAAGAACAAAGGTAATATGAGGACGTACCTCTTAGGAAGTGGTTTGGAATCTTTGAGTCATAAATTTTGGATTGATATTTGAGATGATGGGCTCAAAGTTTTATTAACTCAATTAGACCTAAAGCAAATATAAGGATGTTGAGTGGAGTATATGAAGGTTTATATCTTCACCATCTCCTAGCACGTAAGGAAGCTAATGCGGTAACGAGATTCTCTCAGTTGAAAATAGTTCGAGTGTACATTGGTCTTGTCTAGTCAGTGGAGAAAGCTAAAAGAGGTTGTTAAGTGGACCATGTGACCATTAGAAGATTAGACATGTGTGGGTAACATCCAGATACAAGAAAACCTGATGATCGAGTTGTTGGTTGCCCAGTTAGCCAGCTCAGAGCTTGATGAGATAAAAGGATTGTTATAAGAACCTCAACTACACCTCTTAAGAGAAGAAGGTGATGAAATCTACTATTAGAGTGTTTTAGGGTTTTTGAGGAGTCACCCTTGAGGAATCATGTCATACAAGAAGCTCATGATTTCAAGTACTTTGTACACCGTTGTACCACCAAGATGGTTAAGATTTGTAGTGGTACATTGAAGGCTTGGAATGAAAAAGGATATAGAGTTGCAATGTTGTCAGTTGTCATACATGTCAGAGGGTGAAGATCAAACACCAGTAGCCTAGTGAGTTGCTATAGATAATGAAGAGTCCTTGAGAGGGAATGGGAGTAGATCACAATGGACATTGTGGTGGGTCTCCCCCGAACCAAGAGAGGTCATGATGCAATATGGGTTATGTTAGATTGCCTTACCAAGTCAACACATTCCAGTGTGTTAGATATGGTTGAACCATATATTTATGAGAGAGAGATGGTTCGACTGCATAGTGATTCAAGTTCAAATGGTCTTGAGTATCACCTTAAGTATGATTCCATGTTGTGGAAGTAGGTACAAGAAGAACTCGACGCTAGATTGAACTTTAGTGCAGCTTATCACCCCCCGAATGATGGACAGTAAAAAGAGTATGATCCAAATGTAGAGGGTCTAATGAGAGTATATGTGCTCATTCAGGTTAATTCATGGGAATAGTTATTTCCCCTAGCAAAGTTTGCTTGCTATGATAGCCACCATAGCTGGTATCAGGATGTATGAAGCTCTGTAAGAGAGGTTGTGTCAGTCACCGCTTCACTGGGATGATGTCGGTGAGAGGACCTTGTGAAGGTTAGAGAAACCACAATGTATGTAGATGAAGTCGCTTTGATTGAGAAATGGTTGAGAAAGTCCATGATCGATAGGAGTCACATGCTGATGTGAAGCAGATTGTCATGCAATTCAATGTAGGCAAGCATGTGTTTTTTTAAATCTGACCCCTCTGAGCTATAGCTAAGGAAGTTGAGTCCCCGATACAGGGGGTCATTTGAGATGAATTGGTGGAGTTTCTTATGTTTAGCTTTACCCCTCAGGATAATAAGATGTATGATGTTCCCCATGTGTCTTATCTAGAGCACTATATGATGTACCCGAGTCGTGTGCTGAGCAATGAACCTATTGTGCTCCAAAGGGAGGATGACATATCCTAAGTCACCTATGAGGATTCTAGATACCAAGATGAAAAAGCTCAGATGTAAGAATATAGAGATGGTAAAGGTTCTTTGGAAGTACCATGGAGAGGATGAATCCACATCGGAGCTAATGATGGACATGGGAAAGTCTTATCCTAATTGTTTGTATGATTAATGGAATTTTGAGGGAAAAATTCCTATAAGAGGGGAAGAATGTTACAACCCCAATTTTGGGGCTTGAATGGTGTGAAATGCAATTTCTCCAATAAAATGTATGATTATGAAATTGTATGATTTATGTGTAATGAGTGGATTTCTTTGATAATATTTTTGTTAAATATATGATTTCATGAATCCTATTAAGTTAGTGAGTCCAAGATGATAAAAAGAGAAAGAAAATTGAAGGAAATCAAATAATGCATAAATAATAAAATAAATTGAGATAATAATGAAAACATGAGAAATATGTGGAAATATGTATGATTGATCATCATGGATGAGATTTCAAATCCACAAGGTTTCTGATGGTAAAAGGAATCCAAATAAAGAGAATAAAATTGTAAGAGAGAGAAATATGCATAAAATGTCCCTTTTTATGTAATAAATTGCATATGAATAAAAGTCTCTCATACTTTGATATTTGTATACCAAACATTTCATACAAGTATTTTAAGTCATCATGGACTTTCCTATAAAATTTGGAATTAAAATGATAAACATATTAAGAGATATGAATTTTGTAAGTTTTCCTAAAGTGAGAAGAATAACATTAAATGTCACAATTCATTTCTGACTCTTATTCTAATGTGTGACCTGACAATTTTTGGATCCTTGATCCAATAGTGTCTACATCTCATTTAGGATCAGGAAAGGGCAACAATGTGTGGGATTTTCCCGATTGATTTCCTCTACACAAAATCTGTGAAGGTTTGATTTTCCTCTAAAACTTCACTGGAGCAAGAACACCATTAACAACATAGGGGACCCTATGGTTGTTGGTACCTATAAAAGGATCCCAAATCCCCTTCTCCAGACAAGAAGCATACAAGGTATTCCATGACAATAGAGGGATTTCCATAAACCCCTACTTGCCTCTCACCGTTTCCCCTGGATTTCCACCGTGAACACTATCGACAACTCAACCCTCCCTTCTTCTCTGTCCTTACTTCTCCGGTGGTTTTGAAGCCAGATATGGGTCTGGCGGGGTGCGAATAAGAGGAGAGGGACCGGTTTTGGAGGTGCCTCCATGGAGGGGTGTTGTTTGGAGCAGTTGGGCGTGGGGTCACGGCGTGCTCTGTTTCCTCTACGGAACAGAGCAACGTGTCCGTGTCAGGAGCCTCATGAAGGAAATGAGGGAGGGGGCGAGCAATGTCGAGTGATCGGGTAGCTGGATCCAAGGTGGGAACCGCAAGCCATGGAAGAATAGAATGAAAAAGAAAACAAAAGGCTGGCGTGGCAGTAAGCGATTGGCTGAAAGGTAATTAACTTGTGATATTCATAGCTTACGATTAGTAACTTGGATGGAATAATGCAATTCATGAAAATTGATCAAAAAAATGCAAGGAATTCATTAAAAATAGAATTAAATCCTAAATATATTTGCAATCCAAAAAAGTAGCTAAAGTGGCTATCTTTAACGCTTTCATAAGTAAGAAACCCTAATTTGATGATTAATGAAATTGGGAAAGGCCATATGGATGTTTTATGAGAATATTAACATGTTGTTAATAAAAAGGACGTTTTGAGTCTATATATATGATCCATATGCTTAATATGCTAATTTAGGGTTTCATATGAATAATGTGCATTAAGAGGCTTAGAAACCCTTATCTAGCTGTTGATGGCTTTTAATAAGTTATATTTCGAGAACCTTTGTATAAAATGATATTAGGATGATCCTAAGCCAAAGGATAGGAAAATAGTGATACAAAAGAATCACCACATACAAGACTAATATAATAAAAGAAGGAAACCTCTAACAATAAGGAACATGTCATATAAATTCCTCGATACAAAGCAAGAAAGAAAGCAAACTCAGTCCTCGCCTCATGACAATAAAGAGGGCTTTAACATTAATAAGTTGAGTAATTAGGGTTTTAAACATAGAATTGTTGTTTTAGGGTTTTGTAGACATAAAAAGGGAAAGTTGTGAAATAGATCTAACAAACCCTAAGGAAACCCTAATTCAGATTAGAAACCCTAGGAAGTAATTCCAAGTCAATAATGTAAGTTCTGGATGAGTGCGTGCTAAATTGGTTGTACATGCTTTTCATGATTCTGTTGTGCTTGTTTCATTGGCTTGATTGATTACTTGGATTTCCTGATTGAATTGGATTGTGATTATTTCCTGTGAGATCTCCAAATCATATTTATGAGTACTCGATTTAGTTTCATGGTGTTTCCCGATGTTTCACTGATTGTATGGAAATAAATTGTTCAGATGATTTTATTTCTACAATCTTTAGAGTGAATATGATTATCACAATTTAAGTATACATATGACTTGCCCGAACCTACATACCATCTCTGGTGTAAGATAAAAGACCAAGCCAAGGAGGGAAAGTTAGAGGTGGCAAGCCTCGGAGGGAAGACCACTGGGCACCCAGAGAGGTGACCCTAGGTACGAAGCTCAGGATGGAGAAGGTGGCCTTAAAGTCACTTGCAAGGACTTATCCCTAAGAGAGGGCATCCTAGGGGATGAGTAAAAGTGGTGGGGAAGTCATATTGAAAAATGTAATCTTGGATTGTTATCAACTATTTGATGTGATTAAGTTGTTCGAATATATGTGCAATATTTTGGTTGTCAGCACATACCGGTATATTCATTTTTACAGACCGACGTTTTGTTTGTCAGTGTTTTAGGAATATCTAAAATTCGACAAATAGTAAAGTGGAATTTGTGAAGAATAATGTTAATCCATAAAGGAGGATTTAGTAAGATAGGAACTCTATAGTGAGTAGAAGTTCCAGATTCCTATTTTTGAAAGGTATGTGAAAAGTTAATTTTTTTATCCTATGTTAAGTTTATTGTCTGGTAGAATTTATTAGTTATTTTTTATTATTTACAAAACCATTAATCCTATTTTGGGATAGCAACTCTGACTTCTTGGTCTTCCTTAATTGGGGGTTATCAGGAAGTAGGGTCAATACACTCAGACTCGTCTGACTGCTCCTCCATGGACATCAGACTCGGACAACTACTGTAATGGCTCCTTAGATCTTGCCACAGACTGTGAGTTGATGTTTTCCTCCTAGAAGTAGCCAATAGACTCCTGCCTCTAGAGTAGTCTACATAGACCAACTAGAACTCCTATCATCCTACAAGAACGGATAAGAATGATTTGTCCCTCTTATTGGTGTACTAATCACCAACATGCTCTCCCAAAACAATGATCCTTAGTTGTTTTCTCTCTCGTGGCTATCTCTCCCTAGTCGGGTTGGACTTGCCTGGGCTCTCCTGGTTACCACAACTAGAGAGGACAACAATTTTTAGAGCAACTGATTCTCAATTATCAGTGTAGCAGCAGTGCTCTGGGAAGCCCCCAGTACCCCTCTATATATAGGAGGGGTTAGGGTTCCCAGTCCCCAGTGAATGTGGGACTAAAGAGGGAGTGGAAAGGACAAACATATCTTGAATTTTTGCAACTTTTTGGAAGTTTCACAACCTGTGTGTGATGATATGGTCGTCTCACCAAGTGAGACAGTTGTCTCAACACGAGTCAGTCGTCTCACATGTGATACGGTCGTCTCACACTTGATACGGTCATCTCACACACGAGACGGCTGTCTCACTAAGTGAAACGATCATCTCGTAAGCAAGATGGTCATTTCGCACTTTCCTAGTTTGATATGAATTGGCAAATTGTTTACTAATTAATGTACATTAATTTACTTGCACTCCAAGTATGTGCAATTGAAATGAGTTCGGGAAAACTCTGGAACTTTTGTTCATCCCAATCGGCCCATCTCACACAAGCGAGATGCCTATCTCACTCACCCAGTCGGTGATCTAGTGAGTTCAAGTCAAGTCCATCGGTTCAACAACTTGAACCTGTCAGTTCATAGGGTAAAACTAAGCCAATTCAATTTCTGATCTACCTGACAACCCAAATGGTCGTCTTAACATGTAAGATGCCCATCTAGCTTTGCAAACAGCTGTCTCTCCCAGTGAGATGGTCGTTTGGCAGTTCAGTCAGCCAATCCATCGATTTTTTGTGTAAATTCAGTACCTAAAAACTTTAGTACTTACTTTAGTTATCATTCAAAATCAAACTCCTCTTCTAGATGAGTTCCTATGTGTGTGACCCTATAGGTCCCATATCACATTAGCAATGAATGTCCATAACTAGCTTATGACATCACAAGAAAAGAGTAGTGCCCAATCACACATCATTGCTACCCAAGTGAATGGAAAGTTGGGAAACAAATTCAACCGTCAATCTATGTATGGTGTTATAGTATTTGTATAGAGACATAGAGTATTCATCCTGATTATTGTTCAATATTGTTCCTTAAACCAAACAAGACTGCATGAGATATATGTAATCTCAATATCACATATTGACTCACATGCGTGTGGCCATACTTTTCTCAGTTTCACTAATCAAGTGGCCTTGGATATCATACTCCTATCGAAGGGAAAAATTCCATATCTATCACTCACAATCAATCCCCATGTGTCAAAGTCACCCAATCATCACCATTATAATAAGCCATGTTTCAGGATTGTGTTTGATGATGTCAAAGTGTACCCAACGACATGTGATGAATGCAGTGATTTTAGGTCTAAGAACCATAACCACCACCATCACTGTGACAGATGACTATGACTTCCATAATAATGGCTTCCATGTGTCAGTCTCACAGTGGGTCTGTTTGATACACTGTTACTGTTACAAATCGTCCCTAGCTTTGCTTGTAATCCTAGAGTTTTTAGATAATCTTAATGTTTATCATGATTTGTTAGTAATATTCTATGTTGTGCTTTGTCTTAACTTTGGTAACCTAAAATACTTTTTTGGGAAACTCATAATCATCACTTAATCATACTATAAAGATCTGAGTTGGAGTTAATATAGCATTAAACCATACATGTGTGCAAGAAGAGAGTTAATGACATTGGAGGAAATAGTTAATGAATAATTTTTTATTTGATAATATTATCAAAATAATATTTTATATTTTAGATAATTCAATTATAAATCCAACAAAAAAATAATGAACCGAATTAGATTTAAAATGAGAGAGTTATGCCCTTTTTAGTAAACATATACAGACATCGCGACCCGCGGTCAACACCGCGACTGCGACGTTGCGTCGACACTGCGACCCGCGATGCTAGGACCACAACCGACACTATGTTGACACTGCGATGGCGATGCTGCATCGACACCGGGACCCACAATGCTTGGACCGCGACCCGCGATACTAGGAACGCGACCGAAGCCGCGTCGACACCGTGATCGCGGTCGATGCCGCCCAAGATAGCAAATCGTAAAATGATCATATCTCAAGCAATACTTATGGGTTTTTAGCAAAAAAAGTGTGTTGGAACTATGATTCAATCCTCTAACATCCCAGACAACTTTCACTATGAGAGCACAACCTGGAGGGAAATTTCTGGGGTGATTTTTGGGGAAGAAAGTGAAGAACAGTAGAAATCCAAAGGGGTTGTTATAGATCCGACTTGGTAAGTAGGTTTAACCTTTGATTCCTCCTTCTCTTCACTTCCCCTTGATCGGAACCCTTGATCTAGAGATTTTGAGGTTTGATTTAACTTCTAAACTTCATCTTCTACCTACAACAGACCTCGTTTAGGGTTGAAAGGAAGGAGAAACTACGGATTTTGCTAGAGTTTTGATATGGATTTGAGAGTTTCAAAAATGGGCTGCAATTTTAAGGTGTTTTCACACCTTAGGGTGAGTGGGTACTTCTTTTAAGAAGTATATTGTACGAAAATGAGTTAAATTATTAATAATCTTCAATTGTTTAGTATGCAAGTACAAACCCTAAGTTGCCTTTTTGATCTAGCTTTTGCAAGATGATATGATATGAATTATTTCTCTGTTGTGATGATTTTCAGATAATGAAATCACATTAGAAATGATCACAATCCATCTAAATGATAATTCTTAAATTAATTGTAGAGGTTGCATGAATATATTGAAATCTAAGATTTTTTACTATGACTAGAATTTTTGTATAATTGAATAAAGAAGTTTGCCTAGTTGAATCTCCTTGCTTACGAATGATTGTTTTATTTGTATGCATATTACATATATGTCAGATAAGATCTTGCATTTCATTCGATGATATCAATGTTGTTCTTTATGTATGATGTTTTAGTAAATGGCATGGAAACCCTAGTTCAGTTCATTATAGGGTTTCATATATATATATTTGATTATGTGTGAATTGTTGAGAGCAATTCTTATTGAATGATGTTATGATGTGTTCAATCCTTATGCGAGTTATGTGATAAGTGAATGAGTTAAATGAAACCCTAATGAAAGGGTGTTTAGTGGAACAAGTATTGTGATATCAATGTTTCTCAATTTGAGATGTGGTGATGCTTAATGATTTAGTTGTAAATGTTATCAGATGCGTTATGAAAAAACAATTTATAAAGATTAACAAAGATATGTTGATGTGATTATTGAATTGTGAATTTACAGAGTAAATTAGACATGTAGATGTCCCGACCACTATAGAATCCTCACAGGATGAGGCTTGCGCTATGAGGAGGAAACTGTTTCCCGACTGGAGGTAGTCCAGATCGACGTAAGCTAGAGTGCACTAGTAGGGTGCGGGGGTCTTGACTAGTAGGAAAAACTCCTTACAATTGTGTGGTACCCAACACCAACCGGGGATGCCGGTGGTACTTGTGTTGCATGTTGAGTGATCAGAGGTCAGTAGGTCCACTGATGCACAATAAGCCTGAGGGCTTTGACTCATCGCCTGAGTACCCAGGTTGAGAGGTGGATTCTGATATATCCGGCCTAGCCTCCGAGAGGCACACGTGCCAAGGCTCGTTGCAGACGGGGTCTTTCTCAAGAGATAGTCTTAGGAACCCAGGCATGCTTCTAAGCCCAGTACAGTGAGATGGTAGCTTGCTGTGATTCTTTCACATGTTGTGGTACACCTCATATGGGTTGATGGCACAATAAGAGGAATGAGAGGTTTACCGAGTGTGTGTAGTTATTGCATTGTTCTTTGTTTGTTTTTGAGTTATTAGTTCTCTTTATGATTAATCAAGCATGTTCATATATTGATTCATTGTTGTAGATATTCAGAGTATCTTGATATATTTACATTTGTGAATGATTAATGTCTTCAAAGCTTACTGCTATTATAATTGATATTAGTTGCTGGACACTATATCTATAATTATATAAGTTCTTTAAACTATCTCTTTGAAGTACTAATTCACTGAGCGAGTAGGTTCAGCCCTCTACTCATAATTTTTTAGGGAAACCACATGGACTTGAAGAAGGTCAAAGCATCAGAGTAGATCTACCACATGAGTTAAGTATGAGATTAGTTAAGTTCAGTCAATCCCTATCACTCTAGGTCCTTGTATAGATGTGAGAGAGTTGTAAATGTTGTTTTGTATATTTGTTTCCTTAATAAGAGAGAATGTATCTGATTGTCATGTCATATGTACAAGGAAGTGTGAGAAACATAATGAATGTATGGATGTGTATCATTAATGTTGAGATCATATTAGACTAATCAAAGTTTAATTCTCTTATAAAGTTTTTTTATGTTATTGAATGCGAGAAAACAAAGAGTTTGAAATAAAGGAAATAAAAAGAAAAAGTAAGGGAGTGAACTTTATATTAAGTATAATCCTCAACGTTATGCCCTAATCTCATGATTAGTGTTAATCGTGGGATGTGGGTGTGACAGTTACCTAACATGTACCTGTGTGCTTGGTTTAATATTGCCATATCATGACTAATGAGATTTAGTCATCAACCAACTCACACTTTGATCTTATGTGTTATTGTTGTCTATCTACCTTCCACAATAACAACTGATCAGGGACATAATGAGAATGTATACACTCTTAACATCCATACGATATCATTCTTCCAAGTTACATACCTGAAGACATATGTCATTGAGTAATATCATTCTCTAGATATTTATTATGTAATTCACTATCTCATAATTGAATACACAAAATCAATTTGAAGATTGCCTTTATTATTATCAAATTAAGTATACAATGACATATCCCAATCATCATATGATTAGCTCTCTGGGCATACATACAAACAAAAACTTCAAAAAATAAATAGATTTATCTAAACAAAACATTGTTGAATTGGTAATGAGGGTAAAGGAGGCACTCAAATATCCACAAAATTTGAATATTATCAATGCATCCAATGAAAAAGGTAGCATGGTGCATTATTCTTCTATTTGGAAAACCAGATGCAGTCCCATTGCCAAACCAAATCAGGCTACATCATATTAATGTCTTTACTTGATTTATCAACTAGTAGTCAAGCTTCTCCCTACCATATGGAATATTTGACTTCTTTTGTTTTATGAACCAGATCATGGATAATGCAAAGCTTTCCATACTAACTCATAAATTGTTGTCACTCCAACCTTTTGGTATTTGGCCATTATCTAGTCGGCTCATGATTATTTTGTATTTGCATATTTTACATTTGAAATCACCTATCTACACTCTATTTTTATGGAACTAGAAATTTGTGTCAATGATAATGACAATTATGAAGTGGTAATATTGATTTCTTGTTCATGTAGCAATTTAAAAGGTGTGGCATTATTTGTTGTACATCTTACTAAATTCCAGGTTTTTTGGTATTGTTTCTTCTACATCTTGTGGGGAAATGCTTATATTGTTTGTTTCCCAATTATTAAATTAATGCTTGTATTGTTTGTTCCACATCTTGTAATTTCAAATACGTCCTCATTAGTGGATAGTGCAATTCATTACCAATTTTTTTTAACGAACACATACACTACAAAAAATGATATCTTTTCAAACTATGCCAACCACTTCTCAATAAAATTGATTAGTTTCAATGGGATAACAAGTCAGATGCCGCACTTGGCATAGTTTTAGGATGTTAGTAATTTTCAAGATGAATGTTTCAACCTTTTCTATGTCATGCTTGGAGTGATGCCCTTTGTGAATTCCACGCATTAACATGGAGGATTGATGTCAAGATCGACATGTTTAAGGTGAGGTGGAGAGCGTTGAAAATAGTAGATGCCATTCCAAGAACCATGTCGACCTGTCGTCGCACATACCCACCTGGATGAAAACAACTCGACAAAGAGGGAACCTCTCAATCATGTGCAATTGTGTACAGCAAACGAGAAAACACACAAAATGATGTTGTTGGGGGCATTGGTGGCATAGATAATGAGTGAGTGAATGCATATTATTGACTATATACAAAGATATAATGGACCTCAATTTGTAATTAAGATTTGTCTTCTTATTTTATTTACATAATATTGCATACTGGTGCACATACTTCATAGTATCTCATATCACATCTTTCATTTCAATTGTGATGTTACATGTGTTTAATTTATATTGCCTGGTTGTTATCCTCCTCTGCATACAGCAACAACTTTTTTTATGGCAACTTAATTCATTTAGTTATTTGTACGATTAAGAACAAAGGAACTATTAATCATCCTTACAAATAAATATAGGTCATGCATTTTGTAACCAGTGGGTAAAATAATATTGATTTCAAACCATACATCATAAGATGCATACTTTTTAATGCATCAAAATGCAATAGTGCTATATTATCCAAACAATTTTATATTACAAGTAGTTCAGGTCAGAATAAAACTAGATCCTTACTTGGTTGCCAAATAGAATCAGACTATGTCCAAATCTCGACTAGACTAATCCTGACTTTGTTGCTAATCCAAATCAGACAACATCCTAACCCTGATTGGGTTGTCAAACAATATCAGATTCAATCCTGACTGAATCCAGACAAGCATACAAGCACTAGACTAGGTTTCCAAATAGAATAATACTGGATCTAATTCAACCTAATCCAGATCTCTAGACTAACCCCAACTAACCAAGTCCTGACTACAAAATTCCAATCCAGAACCAAACAAGAGCTTAGGGTTTAAGAGAGTGAAGGATACTACATTGTAACGGACATGTCTGTTTAGATTTCTAGTTGAATCCTATTAAGGGTTGGGTAATAGTATCTAACTAGACCATGGTCGTGTTAATTCTGAGGATGAAATCATTTTAAGGGATGGAGAGTTGTAAGATAACAAATTTTGGTACTAAATTTAATATTTAGTTTTTATTCATAATCCTCTCAAATTGAAACCTCTTTTTCTAAATTTTCCATTCAGGCTTCCACATAAAAGAATTATCTAAAATTTGATCACGAATAGGTAAATTGTCCTCATTTTGAGTTGATCCTCCCATTTTAGACCCACAATTGAATAATTGAACTCAATTAGAGATTGTTGTCTTTGGAATCTATGAGACCATGAACCTAGATTTACACCAATCCTCCTGTAATCCCACTTTATTGTCATAATTATTTGCTTGATTAATATTTGACAAAAGTTTATTAAGAAATGTCTCATTTTGATTTGATTTACACTTTGAGTTGTCATAATTTTAAGTTTCTTTGCAAGTTGTGGATTCAATTTTAAATTCAACAAAGTATGATGACTTGATTGAAAATAATGTGAATCATGTCTATCCAAGTGTTTTCCTTCACAAAAATACTCATTTGAGACTTGAAATCAATTAGTTAAGAGATGACGCTAATCCAATTATTTTGGATAATGTTTGCCTTGATATTGCAATTTCATGAACATTTGTGGTCTAATGTGCAATTTCACCATAATTGAAAAATAAACTTCACATTGAGTAAAATCTATCTAAGAGAATACATTCTTTCATATTTTTTTAAACATGCTAAACTTTGAATGCTTTTCAACTTAGGTTTCTATAAGGTTCCTTTTATTGATTTCTAGATTTGGTCTTATTCTAGTGGGTGTATAGATAAGGAGGATTGATAGAAACGGCCATTGTATTTGATACCTTCAGGGATCTACATCCTCAACATGCACTTTGTTTAGAAGGAATTTATATAGGTTGGGCCTCACATGCCTTGGGCCCAATTGCCTCTATACCTTGGACAAGTTTGCCTTTAATATCATATTAAGTGAAGGGGCTTGTTTGGTCTTTTAACTACTTCCCTTGCATATAACCAACAACACACGACCCTCTAGACTTGTTTAGTAGTCAGGAGATTTGTTGGAAGTAAGAGGAGGATCTCCATACCAGTATATACATGCTTGGAGGGTGGTTGCTTAGATCATCTTTCTAACTCTTTTTTTACTCCTATTCTTCACATCTTCTTCCACCTTTGGCAAAAATCCATGATTTCCATGGTGAAAACATGCTCATCTCTCTAAGGCACTTCTTTTCTCTTCCTCTTTACCCTAGAAACATTGACCTAGATTGGAGGAGTCATCTTGGAGCTTGAATGGTGGCCTTGGGCATGCCAATGAAGTCTACTGAGGTATTCTTGTTGTACTTAATTATTTTCACCGATACATGCGAGTGATCTAACAACGAATACCTTCTTTGCCCTACTTGAACATATAAACTCCTAACTTTGCCCTAAAATGCTTAAATCTTGCTCCATATATCTAAAAGATAGATTTTTATGATATGTGTTTCCCTGATCTGAATTAAAAATGAAACCAGATGCTATTCTCTATTCTCTACAGGACTTCGTGGTGATATATATAGGTTCCCCCAATGCCTTTGGCATGAAATTCGAAATTTATGCTTTAAGGTCATAAAAATAGCATTTTTGAAACATTATAATGTCATATTGATGATGAATATAAATTACCCCTTACTATTGGTGTGATGATACGAACCCCTTACTATTTGTGTGATTATATGAAACATTTGTAAGAATTTTTCTCTATCTGTTATGGTGCTAAAATTAATTTTTTCTAAAATCAGTTATATAAAGGTGGCTCACCCATGCCCTAGTTTGGTCCATATACACCCCAAAACTTGAACTAGGCATAACACACATATATATTGTATATTTAAGCTAAAATTTTGGTCACACTAATCTTTCTTCATGACAAATCTATGTGACAATTTTCATGAGTTTATTATTTTCATATAAGTAATTATACAACTTTTACTCTTAATGGTCTTTTAGGATGCAAACGTGCCCAAAGAAACTAATATTACATTCACATATGTTAGGTATCTCCCCTGCAATTTTAGGTACATTTTGGTTTTTTTCTTATTAATATATAAGACAATTTTCAATTATATTTAATAATCCTACTGGAACCTATCCTTGTTTTATCATTTAAGGTGTTTTGGCATTTGTGTACCCTAATTTGGTGTTTTGGTCCTTTTAAGGCCAAGAATGGTTAGTTATACAATTTTGAGTTGTCAACTAACCTAAAAGTGATCATGAATCCACACTAACAACAATAAATTTGTGTATAACATCCTATTTAAATTAGATCCAATAGACAATGTACTTACAGATTTGTATCTGGATTTACATATCATACATGAGCTTTATGTAATTTATTGAAATCTTAATTGTAAAGATGTCACCCATTGAGATATATCACCTTATAAGATTAATATATATCTGTATTTTCTCTTATCTTCATGTAATATTTTTTAATCAACTATGTGTGATCCAAAATTTGGCATCATATGAGGATCTTAGGATATGGGATATATAGGTGGGTATGAGGCCTTGATTCTTTTTCCTTGATGGAAATGCTAAGTGTCATTTGAATTATAGTGGGTTCCATGGTTTAAAGTTTAACTCTATATTTGACCATAAATGAACTACAAGATAATAGAAGGGATTTTGATACACTTCATATGTGCAGTTATTTGGTCATGTGTGTTTGATCCACTTTCCCTTGGAATAAAACATGATATGCTCTACTACAATCAAGTAGTCTCAAGAACTTACATTGAATTAATGATTTTGTACAACTAATGATGACTAATTAAGCCCTAAACAAGACATGAAGTGAATATCTATTGACTTGAATTAAATATTCTTGGAAACAATACCATATGGTAGTGTTTCCTAACAATCCATTACACTAAATGAGTGATTGTAACCTTTCTACATAATCCACCTTTTTCTCTGATAGAGATTATGACAATTTCTATGCATGGGGTAATAGTCTACCTTTTGATATACTATTTGTTCAATTGAAATGAAATATTGGAAGGAGAATTATCCCATATTACACATTGTTTAAGTTTGATGTGTCTTGATTTTAAATGGTGTGCCTTGTTGTGCTCTAACTTGATGAATTGGGTCTTGGTATGGTCCAAGCTAATATTGGTAATATAATTTGAGTTGATTGGTATATGCAAACATATTTTATACTTTTTGGAGTTTTGGACTTGATTAATGTTACAACCACATCTCTATGTCTTATTTGTAACTTGTTTTGTGTAATTAAAATACAAGTAATTGGCTTAAATAATTAAGTGTAACCCTAGTCATGTAGTGTCGTGAGTCTGTAGACCTATTTCCTTGGGTCGGTGGGGGAAATAATCAAATGGGTATTCTTGTAACAACCTTAGGGTTATGAGAAGATTCTCAGAGTCGTATACTATTGAGTATATGCAGGTGCAGGGAGTGTACATCTATGTGATCTTGATTCCAAGATTGTATGAGTATGGTCGAGGATGTAGCTCTAGTAATATGTGATATGTAATATGTGATAAGTGATACGTGAAGCATAATATATGATATATGATTGATATGTGTTTCACACCCTTATGATAGGTGTTGTGGCCTTTGTAGACGGGCTTACTTGTAGAGGACTTGCTTTTGAGCTCCCCACTAGTAGTTTGGTCTTGTGCCAGTACATAATTTATTCTTTGTCTGACCTTGGTGTGGGAAATCTTTAGTATTCCGAAAATCCTAAGATCTTATACGGGGCTTATCATGACTTTGTAGTGCTTAGCTAGTAGTTTGAGTGGTACACCTCAAAATACCTTGGATATTATAAAATATGTAACCAACAATATAGTATATTTGTATAGATTCAATTGGAAAATAACATGTATGCATATTTGTTTGTGATATTACTAAATTTTTCATTTCTTACAAGTAATATATAGAATTCATAAATTAGTCCTTATATATGTATATGCACTATCCTATACTCAATATAGTAGTTATTTAATTTCGAACTACCTACATTGTTAATTATAATTTTATACCTTGATCCTACATGTAAGCATAAAATGTTTCTAATTGTTATATCATATAGCTAGGACTTGGGGTCTCACCCATGTGGTTATCCACATCTTTTAGGTATGTTGATATAGTGCAAAGGATGTGTTGATAAAGATGTAACAAGATTGAATATAGTTAAATTTAGAGTTTCCTTGTACTCTTTCTTTCTTGAGTGATGGGTGTGTAGTATATGATGTACCTGATAGGTTGTTTTATTAGGTGGTTCCCTTGTGTTTACAAGTTGTAACCAAATTGAGACACCTTATATTTTTGTAGTTACATGAATATGAATCATCTTGTAACCATTTTTATCAAATATGTAAAGAGAGATTTCAATTTTTTTCCATCAAGTTTAAATGTAAATTAGTTCAGATGTGCAATACTTAACGTTTATATGTTATTTGATGAGGTTTTTATGACTCCTACTCTTGATCAGATCTCTATTTGGATCACTTTATTTGGAATTTTTCAACTCACTTTTTGATGGTATCCTAGTTTTATGTTGGGTTTTGCCAAAGGAATTATCCTAATGATCGATTAGGATTTAATTAGTGGCAAGGGTCCTTAACAAATCACACAAAAACATACTACTAAATTTTAGATATTAATGTTTGGATTAAATTCGAGAGTAGATATTTAGTCCTCGTAGAATCAAAAATATCAGAGTTTATATTTTTAAAATTAGATTAATGAATATTAAAAAGTTAATGACTTAAGAGTAGAAAATACTTGAAAGTAGGAGATTAACGAGCAAAAATGCATTAAAACCTAAATTAATTTCACGATCAAGCAAGGTGTTTATTGTATGTCACCTTAATTTCAGGTTTTATCATTTTTCTATATTACCATATAACCTTGGAACTACTTGACCCATATATTCCCGCAAGCCTAAATAATTTTGTTGACATTTTCAGCCAGAAATGAAAGCTTTGTAATATATATATATATATATATATATATATATATATATATATATATATATATATATATATATATGTATGTATATATATATGTATATATATATATGTATATATATATATGGGCGTTCATTCGTTGCCCGCACGGGTAGCCTAGATTTTCGCTACCCGACAGCTAAAAAAGTAAATCTCCTGGTAAAAAAAGTAACTTTGTTGTCAAAAAAGTAACTATGGTGAACAGAAAGTAACTACATGAACAAAAGAGTAACTCTATACAAAATATACAGTAGATATATATAAGGATGGGTTTTTTGATTTTGGAGGGGCAAATGATATTATTTTTGGATAAAATGTTTTGGAGAGCTAGATAAAATAGTCCTCTACAATTGTGAAATTTTTTTTTTGAAAAAAGTGGTCGGAAGGGTGGGCGGGTAGCTACCCGCGGAGGCAATAAAGATGGGCCATATATATATATATATATATATATACATATATATATATATATACATATATATATATATATAGAGAGAGAGAGAGAGAGTCAGGCTAGAATACACTTGAGTGTACGGATCGCATGAATACACTCAAGTTTTTTTACATATCAAGACTATATTTTGCAAAATGTAAATCATTGATCTGCACCGTCATACTATAACTAGGCTATATACAAATTTTTAACCCATTTGGATGAGTGGAAGTCACTCATCCAAGGGCAAAAAAATCAACGCGCGAAACTAATTTGAAATGCATAATTTTTGCAGTCTTCATAACATGAGCTATACATATCCAAATGTGCTCAAATTTTGCGTATGAGTTGTTCACGAGATGTTTAAGAAGATCAACAGATTAGATTTCCAAAAAAAATATTGCATCATGGAAAACTACTTGAGTGTATTCCGCTCCGGATACACTCGAGTGTATTCTAGCCTGACTCTCTCTCTCTCTCTCTCTCTCTATATATATATATATATATATATATATATATATGTATACACTAGTCAACCCACACGTGCACATGCACATGTCATATTAAATCTATATCAATTATATTAGATAAATATAAAAAGACAATTTTTTTATAAAAAAAAGACGTGTGCATATTATAAAATTGTAAAATATTAGATTAATTTTGTAGAAAAAATGTCATGATTAGGTAAAACTTTCATCTAACATTAAGTGTTGTTTACACATAAAATATTAAGTGTCATTATAAATCTTTATATGATGAATTATAGTGAGGCAAGAATCATTTACACAAAAATAGGAATTTATCAAATAATATAATTAAAAATATCAAATGTAGATTGTCATTAGACTAGATATACATTATGTAACTTTTTGATCATCACATGCTACATTTCCATCATTTAATTGTAATTGAATATTTAAAGTAAGTATTCAATTTTATTCAAAAAATATTAAAAAAAGAGGAAATTGAGAAACGAACAACAATTATGATCATTTTTACCGATGATTTGTTTCAAGGGTTCTTACAAATAAACTTCTATATTTTTTATGACTTATAGATATGAAGTTCTTAATAATTATTAAATGAAAAATGTTGAATGTGATTTTTTTTAAGAAAGACTCATATTACTTAGGAAACTATACTAAAAAAGGAATTATTGACGATTAACTTTTAGGATATGTACGAATTTACACATACCTTTCAAAATCATGTTTGGTTCCCATTTCAATTTGTTTTTCCATTATATACTAAACTGTGGAGTTTACTTATGAAAAATAAAATCCTTATTTGGAAAAGAAAGTTATATTTATTTGTTATAATTTTATTTAGAATTTGATTCCATGTCTTTTATATTGCTTACTATGCTAGATGTTTTGTACAAAATATGCCATTTTATACCCATCAACGCACATATGTCATGCATGAAAAAAATAAATTTGGAAATAATTTCATTTTGCTATTTCTCAAGAAGAATTTTTCCTTGAGAAAAGATGATATTATAAATTTTCAAATCATGACTTATCACAATAAAAATCAATATGATAGTGTATGGGTTAATATGACTTTTAATTGAGTATGTAAACATCTGTAATATATAATATTATCCATCATTGTATCATGTCATTTTGTAAAGAAATATGCTAGGTGGACACCATTGTGGGACCAAAAACAAAACCCCAAGCATTCTCTACCACATGCTAGAAGGTATAACAAATAAAATAATGTATTTTATTTGTTATACCTTCTAAGATGTGGTAGAAAATGCTTGGGGTTTTGTTTTGGGTACCAAAATGGGTCTGCATAGAAAAAATATTTTCTAAAGATGGAATTATTGACACCGTTTGGAAAAGCACAAGGTAAATTATATTTTTATATGCATGTTTTTCAAAAAATATATGGTTAAGGAGTTGAACATGACACCATGATAATAAATGTGTTATCACAAGAGTTCCCAGACCTAAACATTGTTAAGGATTTGACACAGTTGATTTCATTATGAAAAAAAATCGTGTAGAAAAAAGATAATGAAAGAATAAAATCAATTAGGTAAATAAGCCTATTAGAAAGGAGAAAATGGAGGAACCAATGAACATGTAAAACATTTTTTCCTGCATAATTAAAATGTTTTTAACATGATATAACTAATTTTTTTATTAAGGCAAGAGAAAAAGTTACGTGTTGAGAATCCAATTTTAAGCATAGATGTTCATGTGGCTCTAGTTGATTGGAAATAGCTTATATATGGTCAATAGTGACAATTTTGCATAATCATGATCGATGTCTCTACCTCCTCTTAAAATAGTTATATGCAAAGGTTCAATGACCGTATTGAATTGTTTCTTGTGTTGTTTTCATTGTACGTATATGATTAAATTATTTCTAGAGTATACTATTTCACACGATTACTTTCTGATTTCACTATCATGTTCAAAATGACATCATTAGCACTTACTCATGTGGACACAATTACTACTGAAAAATCAGCAATAAAAAGAAACATGCATGTAATTGATGAGGAAAAAATTGACAGATTATAAAAGCTCTATGAGAGCTTTCGCAGAAATTATTAAACTAAGGTCATTACGTACACATTCCAATTTAAAATATAGAAAAGTAAATAAAACCTAATAAATAACCATTAACTAGAGATACAATGGACATTTTGGCACCAAATTATATGCATATGATTAAATTATTTCCAATGTATACTGGTTTACGTGATTATTTTTTGATTTCATTAACATGCACAAAAAGATCTCATTAGCACTTATTCATGTGAACACAAATACTACTGAAAAATCAACAATAAAAGGAAACATCCATGTAACATTGGTAAGGAAAAAATATACAAATTACAAAAATTCTATGAGAGGTTTCACATCTTTTGTTGTGATACACAATAACTCAATAGTTAGAAATTAGACTCATGTAGCAATTGAGCACAAGGAACAATGACTCATGTATTATACATGAGTCAATTACAGAACTAAGGCCATTACATACACATGCCAATTTAAAAAAACGGAAAAGTTATAAAAACCTAACAAATAACTATATTAAGATACAATTCACACTGGCATCACATGTATTTTGTCGTACTGCCCATGAAATGCTGACACAATGACTACGCATGCAACACAAGTTACCACTTTCAATTATTGTGAATGTCATGGAGAGCCCAAAGATTATTTTCGTATTTCGAATATCTGAGTGGATGAGCTAATTTGAAACTTATCATTGTTTCATTTATCCACTTTTCTCTCAATTTTGTCTATGTAGCAAAGTGGGTATTTTTATCAGTTGTTGTTTATTGGAGACACTCATAAAGCATGTGATTTCTGGTATTGATTTTTTTTTTTTTTTTTGGAAATCGCTGGTATTGATTTCAGTTGAAGAGACATACATAAGCAAACTTAGAAGAGGAAAAAGATCGTAGAAGAAACTTGTCAGTCATAAAAGTCGTGATAAGCAATTGTAATAAAGATAAACATCATGATAAATTAGTTACCCATTTGATTGTGTAGCTAACGGATTCGAATGCGGTGAGTCCTTGTAGGGATTAATTTAAACCTTTCTTGTGTCAAAGCAACTGATCCACCAACATTATAGAAGAAGAATAAGAATCGGAGTGAAGAGGGACTGAAAAATTAGAGCGTCTCCATGCAATGTTTTAAGGTAATACCTCATATTTGTGAAAATTCAAGGGGATGTTTGGGGAGTACAAGAAAGATGGCGAATGGTCTTCCTCATTCGGAGGGGATGGATCATGTACTACTTTGCCGATATAAGTTGCAGATCTTCATGGAGATATGTTGCAGCAGTCACAAGTGGTGACAATGCCAACAAGTTCCATTGTGGAGACATCTTTGAAGAAATAAATACAAACCATTCTAGTAGCCAAACAACTGATAAACCTTAGAGTAGAAGAAAAGTAAGAATCAGAGGTGAAGACCGCGGAAAAATCAGAAAGTCTCTATTCAATTTGTAAAGGTAGTACCTACTGGTTGTGAGAACTCGAGAAGAAGATTGGTATGTTGAAAGAATCATACCCGGATTTGACGGAGTTTCCATCTGAGTGTTCTTCTTCCTTTCTTGAAGACAGCGTCGAACAATCTGCAGAGAAAGAACGGAAGCGAGAAGCGAACAGAGTAACTGTAGTCTTCTTTTAGGAGCAAGGCTTCTCTCTCCTTTTGGATTCTTCGTAAGATGGGATTCCGGTTGTCGTAAAAAAACCACGGAGAGAGGATCAGTCCTTATTTATAATACCGTGTGTTATCTCCTCAGCCATCGTGAAGAGACACGGTGTTTACGGTATCTCTTCATAACCGTAACAGACACATCCTTTCGGAAAAGTGCACTGATAAAATTAACCTATTAATTTTAGGCCACAATAAATAGAATTTAATATTTTCCCACTTGGCCGAAAATGCCATGGCAATAATTTTATTTGTTTTCCATTGATGCTTTAGCATAAACACATTCATATAAGCAAATAATATGAGTCATAGTGGTTAATACCCAATAAGTGGGATCTTCCTTCTATGTACTATAATATCTTATATGTAGTGAGATAAAATTTATGAATAAATTGACCTCAAACTTATTCTCTGGTCCAACTTTATGTCAAAACAGACATTCTGTCATAACTAGTATTAAAACAGAAATTGCGAGTTAAATATGTGATTACACAATAAATATTATATTGTCAAATCAGATTAACCATTACACATCAAATGACTTTCTCAGACCCATATTCTTTACATGAGATGTATACAATCCTGAAGCTAGCCCTTTAGTAAGAGGATCTGATATCATGTATTGTGTACCAACGTGATCAATCTGTATCATCTTGTTGTCAACTCGCTCATTAACAACATAGAGCTTTATGTCTAGATGTCTACATGCTATTGTGCTTTTATCATTATTAGCAAAAGTGGTTGCAGCTTCATTATCACAATATATATGTAGTGGCTTATGAATTGAATTAATAACTTTAAGATCTTGTATCATATTCTTAAGCCAAATTGCATGCGATGATGTTTCATGGAAAGCTATAAGTTCAGCTCCCATGGTGGATGAAGTTGTAGTCCTTTGTTTGACACTCCTCCATGAAACTGCACCATCGGCTAGTAGAAAAACATAGCCTGTTGTAGACTTCCTACTATGTAGACATCCTGCAAAATCTGCATCTGAATATCCCGTAACCTCAAGGTGGTTTGTCCTTCTATATGTAAGCATGTAATCCTTTATTCCTTGGAGATAACGCATCACCTTCTTCACAGCTCTCCAATGGTCCATGTCGGGGTTACTTTGGTAATGACCAAGCATTCCAGTAGAAAAAGCAATGTCCGGTCGAGTGCATATCTTGAGATATTGTAGGCTCCCAACTGCAGATGTGTATGGAATTTTTTAGATTTCATTCCTTTCTATATCACTTCTAGGACACTGCTTGGAGTTAAACTTATTTCCATTAACTATAGGTGCAGGTCCAGGTGAACAATTTGTCATTCCATACTTCTTTAATACTTGAGATATGTAAGCTTTCTGGGATATACCGAGTGTGCTCTTAGCTCGATCCTGATGTATCTCCATACCGAGTACATATGAAGCTTCTCCCATATCTTTCATCTCAAAGTTAGAGAAAAGAAATTCTTTAGTTTCATTTAATATAGCAAGGTTATTACTTTCTTTTTTTGGTGAAGTCAGGAGGCTATATTATTCATCTTGCCCTCCTCATGCAAGCCGATTCAACCAAAGGGGTTACATTAATTAGAATGTCATCTAGTAGAATGTCATCCACATAAAGAATCAATATTATGAACTTATTCCCACTGACCTTGAGGTATGTACACCGATCAACGATATTTGGTTTGGACCCAAATTTTGATATAATAGTGTTAAACTTTACATACCATTATCAGGATGCTTGTTTAAGTCCATAAATTGATTTCTTTAATTTGCAAACCATACAACTTCTACCATTATCAATGAAACCTTCTGGTTGGTCCATATAGACTTCTTCAGATAAATCCCCATTCAAAAATGTTGTTTTCACATCCATTTGATGTAGCTCTAGATCAAAATGAGCCACTAAGGCCATGATTACCCTAAAAGAGTCCTTTGATGAGACTGGTACAAAGGTCTCCTTATAATCAATGCCTTCCTTTTGTGTGAAACCTTTAGCAACTAGTCTGGCCTTATACTTCTCTATTTCACCATTTGAGTTTCTTTTGGTCTTAAAGACCCATTTGTAACCAATAGGTTTAACATTTTGTGGTCAAGGTACAAGGTCCCATACTTGATTTTTATCCATGGATGCTAGTTCCTCCTTCATGGCATCAAACCACTTATAGGAATTTTCACAATCCATTGCTTGTGAAAAAGATAAGGGATCAATATCTTAAAAGTCTATATTTGGCTCTTGAAGGTATAAAACATAATCAGATGGAATGGCAGACCTCCTTGATCTTGTGGATCTTCTTAATTCAGCATTGGGTTCTATATTTTCTGTAGGGTCTTCAGGTTGTCCTTCATCATTAACATGATCAACTTGATCATTTGCATCTACTTCCATCGGCTCATCCACTTGACCATTGTTCATGGGAACAATAATTGGATAGCTTATACGATTTTGACTGGGTGCAGGTGTGACTGAATTTTCCTGTACTTCATCAAATGAATAGTTTTGAAGTAGATCATTCCCATTGATTAGATGATCCTCCAAGAATCTAGCCTTACTACTTTCAATTATCTTTCTTGGGTGAGATGGACAATAAAACATATATCCCTTTGACCTTTCTGGATAACCAATAAAGAAATCGCTAGTGGTTCTTGGGTCAAATGCCTTCTCAGTGGATTGTAAATTCTAACTTCTACACGACATCCCCATATGTGCATGTAGTTCAAGGATGGCTTCCTTCCTATCCATAACTCATATGGGGTTTCCTGGACAGACTTGCTAGGAACCTTGTTTAATACATGCACTGTCGTCTTTAAAGCCTCACTCCACATTGTAGAAGGAAGGGATGAATTATAAAGCATTGCACGAACCATTTCTTTTAATATTTTATTCCTTCTTTCAGCTACACCATTTTGACTTGGTGTGCCTGGCATTGTATATTGAGGTACAATACCCTCTTCTTGAAGGAAATGTGCAAATGGTCCCTTTCTTTGTCCCATCTCAGTGAACCTTCCATAATATTCGCCTCCTCTATCTGATCTGACTATCTTAATCACTTTACCTAATTGTTTCTCTACTTTGACTTTGAAGTCCTTAAAGGCTTGAAAACCCTCACTTTTGTCATTTAATAAGTAGAGATACATATATCGTGAATAGTCATCCATAAAGGTTGTAAAATACTTTTCCCCTGTAAAACAAGGTGGAAAAGGTCCACTAATATCCGTGTGAATTATTTCTAATGTTTCATTACTTCTCTTGGCACCCTTTTTAGAAGTGTTGGTTTGCTTAGCCTTTATGCATTCAACAGTCAACACATGTTCCAAAATCAGTAAAGTCCAAGGGTCCTAAATTCCCTCCTTTACCAATCTTTGGATTCTTTCTTTAGAAATATGACTCAACCTTCGGTGCCAAAGTAGTGATGATTTTTCATATAGTAATGTGCGTTTATTTCCAATAACGTTATGCTGGACAATAAGTGATTGCTCAAAATGAGGACTTAATTGAACTTGATAAAGATCATTTATTAAAACACAAGTACCAATCAAATTGGAGTTTTTATACAATGTCAATTGTCCATTTTGAAGAAAGAAACCATAGTTTAATTTGTCTAGTCTAAAAATAGAGACTAAATTTCTACTATAATTTGGTACATAAAAAGTATTTTCTAAATCCAGCAAGCTTCCATTGTCAAGGATTAATTTGCATGTGCCAACAACCTTTACGCGTGAGCCCAATTTATTTCCAGAATAAAGGACTTTTTCACGCTCCGTTGGTTTTATTTGATTTAGAAATCCCTACAATGTATTGGAAATATGCACAGTGGCACCAGAGTCAAGCCACCAACTATATAAAGGAACATTGAAAGATGACATTCATATGAAACAAGAGACATTATACCTTTCTTTTCCAACCATTTCTTGTACTTCACTCCTTTTTAGCATGTCCTTTCTTACGATAGAAGTAGCATTTCATGTTATCCTTACTTCCCTCGGCCTTGCCATCTGGCTTGGACACCCCACCTGAGATAGGAGCAGTTCCCTTTATTTTACCTTTACCCTTGCGGCCACATTTGTCATGGGTGCTTAAATGTGCAGTGGGGACGCCTTCATTCTTAAGTCTCTCTTCTTCTTGAACACACATAGCCAATAAATCATTAATTGACTATTTTTCCTTTTGTGTGTTGTAAGAAACCTTGAATGACCCATACTGACTAGGCAAGGAAATTAAAATGAAATAAACAAGAAAAGTATCAGAGATGGATAACTCCATCTCATTGAGTTGTGCGGAAATATCTCTCATCTCCATGATGTGTTCACGGATCCCACAAGAACCATTGTACTTCATGGAGCACATCATAGCCATTAAGGTGCTAGCCCTAGACTTACTAGAAAAAACATATTGTTCTTCCACTGCCTTTAGAAAATCTTTTGCCAACTCAGAAGTAGGAATGGACCACCTAATATGCTTTCCCACATGTAGTTGCATAAGCAACAAACTAAGTCTATTAGAACGTTCCCACTTATCATAATTGGCTTTTTCAGCAGTGCTACTTTCCTTTGTTAGTGGTTGTGGTTTTTCCACTCAGAAAGCTAAGTCTAAGTCCATACACCCTAATGTAAACATGACATTTTCTTTCCATTCATTGAAATTTGAACCATTTAGAGTAGGAATGTTGTTATTTTCACCATACAAGGATGAGGAAATAACTGCAATAATTAAAATTTTCATATTAAACAACAACTGAAGTATAAAAGTAACTTTATGAGGTCTACTTTATTTACTTTTATAATACTAATCACAAGTATCCATTACAAATTATCTTTGGATAAATATGTAACACTGAGTAGGAGTTGTTTCTTTATCTCAGTTAATCTCAGTTAACAAAATAACTTAACATATGGTTGTGAGTGACATAATATTTTTCCTTTGGGATAAACATTATATCAATGACATACATATGCTAACCAACTTAACTTGTATAATGCCAATAACAATGATAAATTTTAACGAAAATCATTGTTTTCAATTTAAGTTGAATGTAATGTTACTTAACCATCATGTGAATATTTTTCATCACCGTATGAATAGACTTACTTTGGTAAGACTAAACATAATGTTGAATGTACCAGATATTCCAAATTTGTAACACTAAAATTTATTTAATTGGTGTGACCTTTATGAATTTAATGTATTCTTTATTACCAACTGATCTCAGTTTGGTGAGACACATAAGAAATAACGTTTAAAGGCTGAATTTACAATTCCAAAGTCAAGTCCATAACTTGGTAAATAAATTCCATGGATGCTTGACATATCGACAACAGTTGACCATATCAAGAACTGATATCCAATTTTATTTAAGTCCAACAAATCAATGACGAATTTGCATCTGCCGAAAAAAAGAAACAATGGCGGTCGTTCTTTATACAGTGGCAAAGTGTCGCTGAATCCACTGAAGTGACAAAATGTGTACATGCCGCACATGTTTATAAAACTTGTATTACAAACACATTGACCACAGTAACCACTCATCGCCGTACAAACAACATAGTAGGGGTAAATGAGAAGCAGTTGATAAAGCTTAGTGAATTTCATATTTGTTTGGTTCCAAGCAAACTTATATATGGCTAGTTAAGATGGCCGAAATCCACCAAAAAAAACATCAAATTTGATGATCGACGTCAGTTTGATTTATTACTATGTTGGCATCAAAAGTCTGTACCATGGATGCATAAAATTGCAGATACGTAATGGCGGCTGCCAACACAGTTTAATCGCAACGTGATACAAATTGCAATGACGATGAACAACCGACCGCTGTTCCAACTTTTCCTTGTGGTGCAGTTTTGGCCAGACATCAGTGAATAATAATTGACCGAGACAGATCACAGTTGTGAGAAAAATGATAATGATCATCATCGCCTTCGAAGCAACCGGTGAAAGTCGAAACACAATTTGCAGTCGAAAAGAATATTGAAGTAAGGCATTGATCCGAAGTTATTTTCAACACAATGTGTGATAGTCGAAAGATACGCAGGAAGGTAATTTGCCTTTCGGTGGGACTATTCTGAATGAAGTAATTTTAGATTTTGTAGATGTCATCTAAAACATACACAACCACAAAATTCCACCAAACCGGCAGTCCCAAACTTCATTAGTGTCGTTCCTAACATCCTTTTGCAACAATCATCATGGCTAGTAGAGGAAACTGAGAGATCGCTAGAAGCGTTGTGAAAATAACAATGCTATGATACCATTGTTGAAAGAATCATACCCGGATTTGACGGAGTTTCCATCTGAGTATTCTTCTTCATTTCTTGAAGACAGCGTCGAACAATCTGCAGAGAAAGAGCGGAAGAGAGAAGCGAACGGAGTAACTGTAGTCTTCTTTTAGGAGCAAGGTTTCTCTCTCCTTTTGGATTCTCCGTAAGATGGGATTCCGGTTGCCGTAAAAAAACCACAGAGAGAGGACCAGTCCATATTTATAATATCGTGTGTTATCTCCTCAGTCATCGTGAAGAGACACGGTGTCTTCATAACCGTAACAGACGCATCCTTTCAGAAAAGTGCACTGATAAAATTAACTTATTAATTTTGGGCCACAATAAATAAGATTTAACATGGTAAGTGTAAAAAAGATGTCGGATGGTCTTCCTCGTGCGCCCCTATTTTATGTGTTTCGATGCCACAACTATTGCATGTGGGATGCGTGGTGGATGTAGTTCCCTTCCCTGTGGGCTAGAGAAATATGGAGTGGGGTTGTGGCGAGTGTTTTAGGATTGTGTTGTCTATACTATTATAAAAAGAGCGAGTTTGATGTTACACTCTCCTTAATTCACTCTCTTCTCTCCTTTTTTCAAAGAATTTTGTTCTTATAAATTTTTATTCTCACATTCTTTTATTAACTTTCATTATCTTTAATTCTATATTTCTCTCTCCATCTCACAGAAATGGTTCCTTGATTCTCTCCTTTCAAACAACGAACACAAATATCTTTTATTTAAATTAACTTGTATTTTCTCCTAAGCCGTTTCTCATCCATCCAACGCCCTCCCTCCATGATCACTACTACGTCAGAGGCCAGTACAACGTCTACATCGCAGTGCTCCTAAACTACCACGGTCTGAGCTCCATCATCCCGTCTTCATCCTTTCATGGGTCCTCTTCACCTCCCGGTTGCTCGGTCTTCCCATTCATGTTGATAAAGCATCCTTTTAGAAGTTGTATCTTTCATTAGTTTAACTTAGGAGAATTTTATCATTTTTGTTCTTCAGTTTTAACATGGCAATTTTGATAACAATGGTGTGTAGGTGTTACATTACAAAATTTCTATTTTTGTAAAAATTATTGATACCCATAATTTTTATGTTTGATACAGGTAAGGGTAAGGATAAAACTTTACCCTACATTGCCTTATCCTACCCATTTACAACCCTAATTTTATTAGACACGTACATGTGTACGTGCGTATTTGCTAGTTAACTGAAAGGATGAAGTTATCAAAGAAGAGGCGGTGGCTTGCGGGAGGTAGGACGTGGGGGAGGTGGTCAAAGGAAGATGGGATCATGGTATGAAGAAAAGAAGTTGTATAAAGTAGAAGAGAGAGGAGGTGTTGGGGAAAATCAAGTTATGGCCGATTAATTATCGTTTGAATAAAAAAGAGAGAGAAAATAATTTGTTTTGGAATGTCAATCATGAAAATAAAGAATTAATCTAGAGAAGTACCATTTTGCTAATTGTCACGGTTGAATGTCGATTACAACCATTTTTATAATTATTTTCTCCACGTGGAATGTTAATTATATATAAATGCTTGATAAATGGGTTTGGTAAAAAAAAAAGAACAAAAGCAAAGATAAAGGAGTTCATTCCGTTGGAAAATATGGATAACGATAAAGTGGGTGTAATTAGTTGGGATAAGAAACGTAAAAGAATATCGGAGAGTGGGGAAGTTTGACTAGTTCATGGTTGGAAAATAAGTAAACAAAGGGGTTAGACGTATTGAATTGGGAAGGAGTGAGTGCAGATGAAAGGGGACGTCCGTTGTTTTTGGTAGAAGATAGAGAGACATGTGGCAAATAATGTGAGTTCAATAAATTGGCCGGTTTGAGGTGGTTACCGGATTGGGGTAACACACAAAGAAACTGTTGAGAGTGGGGTGGTCCTTGAGTGGGTCGCATTTGTTGCGGAAGAGCAATCCACGTTGAAGTGAAATGAAGAACAAAAAGTTAGAAATCATAAAAAAAAAAAGAGAGAAAGAGTTAAGGAGAGGCAGCTATTTAAAAAATACAGAGATCTGATCGATCAATGGCATAATTGTGAATAAAGAAAAAGATGTACAGTAGTATAGATATTTACTCCCCGTAGAATGTTTTTTTATTTTGGAGCGGGTAAAGTATTACTAATCCAAAAAAGAAGTATAGAGGCAAGCCTCGTATACTGTACAAGTGGGTTGAACTACAAAATTCCACTGTCTACGGATCAACAAGTTAACCCCTCTCGCCATCTTAGGCTTGGCTTTCAGAACTCAGCCTAGATGCGCAACATACTTGTCAAAAAGGGTATACCTATCAATTTCCCCTTGCCCGTGGCATCTTCTATTGCGCTCCTCCCAAATGAGGAAGCCCAGACCCGTAAAGCATAAGCCCACCAAAGGTTGGAGACCAACATTACAACGGGTGCGATCCCAAGCCGCACTGATCCCATCTGCAAACGTTCCAGGGGGATCACCACCCCAACCCAGCTTAAGCCACATCCTGCACCACAAGTACTTAGTGTAGGGACAACCAAAGAATAAATGGTTGTGTGATTCGTCACCCCCATTACATAAAGGACATCTCGGATCAGCATTGAGTCCCGACTTAACCAGTCAGTCTTTAGTAGGTAGCTTCCCCAAGATGGCCCTATAAGTACAACAACTCCATTTAGGAACATGCCCTTTTCCCCACAGAAATTGGAACCAGGGGACCTGCGGTGTGTGAGACCGAGGAACATCCCAAGGAATAATCCTATCATCACGGAGAGACCAGCAACCATCTGCAAGAGTGTAGTCCGCAGCAACATAAGGCCAGATCTTACACATACGTCGCCAAGTTCTGGATGGGTTGGAGCCGACTACATCCAGGTCGTCGCCGTATCTACCATGCATCCACCTACTCCAAATATTATTAGATCTCAAAAACTTATCAATTCTTTTAGCTGTGGCAGCAAAAGCCAAGTCCCCAGGGTCCTGGAGGTTCAGGCCCCCTTCCCCAAACTTTCTAGCCATCACCGTCCAACGCACAACATGCATCTTGCCCCCCCAGACAAAAGAGGCAAGGATGTTGCGGAACTTGTCCAAGATGTAAGGGGGAAGCTCTGCTTGCATGAGCCAGAACCGGATCGAGCCAGTCAGAACTGATATGTTGAGAACGAGTCTGCCCGCCATGGATAGATTAACCCCAATCCATCTGTTGACCTTGTCTCTCAGCCCATCAACACATTCACTGAAGTCCCTACCTTTGGACCTACTCCTACACAGAGGGATACCCAGATATCTCATAGGGAGCGCTCCTTCCTCCAGCCCAATCGCCTGTTTGATACGGCCTCGGCGTGAGTCACAAGACCGAGAAAAGAAAACTCGAGACTTAATCTGGCTCATATACAACCCAGACAAATCCCCAAACTGGTTCATGAGACACCAAAAAAATTTAAGGTTCCTCACACTCCCCGACAAGAAGACTAAGACATCATCAGCATATATCAAATGGGAGTTGATCTTGCATCCACTCTGCTTAAAACTCAACAGTTTCTTATTGCTTTGTGTGTCATCCATAAGGTATGATAAACCTTCCATAGCAGTGGAGAACAGCAACGGGGAAAGAGGGTCGCCTTGTCTCAGCCCATTGGAAGCTCTAAACAACCCAAATGGGTAACCATTCACCAGAACAGAGAAAGAGGTCGTCGTTACAAATTCTTTGATAAGGTTGATCCATCTGGCTAAGAAACACATGGACTCTATGATCATCCATAAAGAGTCCCATTTGAGATTATCATATGCCTTTGTCAAGTCAAGCTTAACACACACCTTCCTAGAGCTGTTCTTCACTCTACAATCATGCAAAAACTCCGACGCTAGAAGCACGCTGTCAGAGATACTACGTCCCATTATGAAAGCTGACTGAGCAGGAGAAATCACTGAAGGAAGTATCTTCTTCAAACGGCCAACAAGGATTTTGGAGATGATCTTATACATAACTGAACAGCAGGCGATCGGTCTAACATCTCCCATTGACTCTACCATAGCTTTCTTCGGTACCAGCCTAAAGAAGGAGTGATTAATGCTTCTGAGCATTTTTCCACCCACCAAGAACCATCTGACAACACGGCATATGTCATCTTTAATGATCGGCCACATAGCTTGAAAGAAACGACCATTGAACCCATCAGGTCCCGGTCTTTTGGAAGCCCCAATCCCAAACACCGCATTCTTGATCTCCTCCTCTGAAGCAAGACCAACCAGCTGTGCATTCATGGCGCCATCAATACGGGAGCTGGGCATCAACACATTCCCACTGCTATGGCCATCCATCCTATTATACAGGCGGCTGAAAAAAACTTACTGCTTCCCCACCCACCTCGTCAGGTGAGTTTGCAGTAGTCCCATCCTCCCTAAGAAAGGAGTGTATAGCATCTTTCATGATGTTTCTTTTGACTGTGGCATGGTAAACCTTGGTGTTGCGATCACCATCACATATCCACTTCATACGGCTACGTTGCCAATAGCACATCTCCTCGGCTCTTTCTAGCAGAATCAACCTCTTGGCTTTACTAGCTTCCTCCTCAATTGCAGAATTAAGGCGAGGATTATTTCTCATGAGATCTGCAACCATGCTATACTCCTCCCTAGCCTGCCGCACCAGGGTCTTCAAGTCGGAGAGGCCAGCCGCCCAGACCTTGAGTGTTGCCTTATCTCTTTTCAGTTTCTCAACAATAATGAAAAGGGGGTTCCCATCAACCCTCTCACTCCATGTCTCTCTAACAATCTGCTCACAGCTAGGCCAATCAAGCCACCCATTGAAGAATCTGAAAGGTTTACCCTTAGTATTCATCTATGTGAGTGGCACCACCAACCAGGCATGGTCGCTATTTGTATGAGCTCCCAATTTAACAGTAGACAAGGGGAACAGGTCCAGCCAGGCTTCATTTACCACCGCCCTATCAAGCTGGCTTGCAATCCGTCTCAGCGCTTCCCTTTTATTCTGCCAAGTGATGACACCTCCATTCATGTTAAGCTCCATGAGCTTGGCAACATCAATGGCATCATTAAAACGTGCCAGACAGGAGTCTGAAACCGGTAAGACACCTACCTTCTCGTGGGCCTTCCTGATATGGTTGAAGTCCCCAATAAACAGTTGGGGGAGGTCTCGCTGGTTGGCCGTCGCCAACACCTCCCACAGCCTTCTTCTACACATTTCAGAGTTGTTCCCATAAACCGCCGAGATGACCAAGTGTAGGCCGCCCCTGTTAATACAGCTAGCAGTCATCATCTGGTCCATGGCAAAAATTATTTGAACATCCCATACCAAAGGGTTCCAACCCATAGCAATGCATCCCCCTTCCACCTGCTCCAGGTTGGAAGCGTGTCCCCAGCCAGTAGGGAAAAGCCCGCTAACTCTATCTTCATTAGCTCGTCTGATTCTCGTCTCAATACCCACCACCAAAGTAGCTTGGGACTAGAGAATGATTTCTCTGAAGGTCCTCTGCTTACCCGGCAATGCTGCCCCTCGCAAGTTCCATGCGAGGATGCACATCTATCCACCCTTGCGTCGGCTCCCCCTTCCAGGGGTACCTCCTCATGTACGCGTCTTCCTCGGAGAGACTAGCGTGAAAGGCAAGTCTTCTTCCCTTGTTTCCTCACTCTCCAACCCGTCCAGTGGGGAGAAAGGGTTGTTAGTTTCCTGGGCAGTTTGGTTTAGCTCCGGGCTCCCTCCAGGGATTGTTGTCATCGCTTCTGTGCTTGGCACCTCAACCACCCTTACTTCTGGGCCAGGAGATTCATCAAACACCACTTTTGCGGAGGAAACACCCTCCTTCTCAGCCAAAAGCACCTCTACATTCACCCTGGGATGGGTATCTACAGCTTGCTCAGATGCAACCACCTACGGCTCCTCCATGGAACCAGCTCCCCGAGGACGGATGTGGCTACTCCTACGCCTTTGTCTTCTCCTGTGTGATTTACTGCCATCCTCCCTGCCCCTCAGAATCGGAGGGTCAGTGTGGGCAACACGTTCACCAGGGCAGTGTCCAGAAACGTGTCGAAACACTTTGCATCGCTCGCATCGATCCGAAAGAGCATCATAAACCACCCGAATCTCCAGCGCCTTTCCATCTGGTAGTTCTACCATAACCACCGGAGCAGGTTTTTTCTCCGCACTGATCTCCACGATGATGTGGGCAGCACCAGCCAGCTTGCCACGGTCAAGGAAATCAATCACTTTGGGCTCTCCAATCCCGCAAGTGATGATGGAGATCGCTCTCCTCGTCCAATGGTGCCCGATGTCTGGAAGGGTGGCCTAGATAGGAGCCGTGGTGAGCGCTGCGCGTCGTACGTCAGCCTCCGGCGTCCACTTCCTGGTGAGGACCAGCTGGTTGTCGAAAAACCAGGGTCCACGCTCCAGAGCAGTGGCCAGGTCCGAGGAGGAGGCAAAATCAACCAGGAAAAGTCCTCCCACCAACTGGGACAAGTGCATATCCCCAACCAGTCACCAGGATCGCAGCATCCAGCCCTACAGTTGTTGTGCCACCACCGGTTTACCCAGGACCTGGACGATGATTGAGCAACGATGGAACTCATCCATCTCCTGAGCTACTGGCTCAGAGAACCACATCCAAGGCCGCTCGTCGCCGTCCTTGAACTCCGGGGCACTGGGGTCGCTAGGGAGGATGATGGGCTTGAAGCTTCCGGGCACCCTCATCGTCTTATCCAGTGTGGCCGCCCAGGTTCTCTCGATCGTGACATCAGTCAATGGATCATGCCAGGCGCCGGAAGGGGAAGGGGGCAGGGGAAGGGGGTTAGGAGGGGAGGTGGAGGTCACAACAGAGGAGACGACCGCATCCGAGGAGGGTATGGCAGTCACAGCGGAGGAACCCGCCACAACTGAGGAAGGGGTGGAGGTCGTAGCGGAGGCGCCCGCCGCAGCCCTAGCCCCACTCGCCATGAACACCAAACTTTATCTTGCGATATTCCTTGCTTCATCAAAGAGGACCCCCCCTGTAGAATGTTGATTATATATAAATGCTTGATTAATTGGGTTTGGTAAAAAAAAAAAAGAGAACAAAAACAAAGATAAAGGAGTTCATTCCGTTGGAAAATATGGATAATGATAAAGTGGGGGTAATTAGTTGGAATAAGAAACATAAAAGAATATCGGAGAGTGGGGGAGTTTTACTGGTTCATGGTTGGAAAGTAAGTGAACAAAGGGTTTAGATGTATTCAATTCGGATGGAGTGAGTGGAGATGAAAGGGGACATCCGTTGTTTTTGGTAGAATATAGAGAGACGTGGCAAATAATGTGAGTTCAATAAATTGGTTTGGGGTAGGGGTGGCGCTTGAGTGGGTCACATTTGTTGCAGAAGTGCAATCCACGTTAAATGAAATGAAAAACAAAAAGTTAGAAATCTTCTGGAAAAAATGACAGAAGAGAGAGAGTTAAGGAGAGGCAGCTATTTCAAAAATAGAGAGATCTGATTGGTTAGTGGCATAACTGTGAATAAAGAAAAAGATTCACTCTTTTTATAGATAAAGAGGATTGATAGAAACAACTATTGGATTTGATACCTTCAGGGATCTACATCCTCGACATGCACTTTGTTTAGAAGGAATTTATAAAAATTGGGCCTCACAAGCCTTGGGCCCAATTGCCTCTATACCTTGGACTAGTTTGCCCTTTAATATCATTTTAAGTTAAGGGGCTTGTTTGATTTTTTAACTATTTCCCTTGAATATAACCGACAATGTACGACCTTCTAGACTTATTTAGTAGTCAAGAGATCTCTTGGAACCAAGAGGAGGATCTCCTGACCTATATATACATGCTTGAGGGGAGTAGCTTAGATCAAGTGCTTGAATGTCGATGCATGTCAATGTATGTTGAAGTTCAAGATACTCTATGGTCTTTCCAAGATTTCCAATCTTACCTCTTGCAACAAAAACGTAAGATCCTCTATCTAAATCTATTTTTACTCGTATTCTACACATATTCTTCCTCCTTTGGATGAAATTCATGATTTCAATGGTGGAAACTTGCTCATCTCTCTAAGGCACTTCTTTTCTCTTCCTTTTTACCCTAAAAACATTGACCTAGATTGGGGGAGTAATCTTGGAGCTTGAATGGTGGTCATGGGCATGGCAATGAATTCTATTGAGGTATTCTTGTTGTACTTAATTTTTTTCACCAATACATGTGAGTGATCTAACAACTAATACCTTGTTTTGCCTACTTGAACACATAAACTCCTAACTTTGCCCTAAAATGCTTAAATCTTGCTCCATATAACTGATAACACCAAATTTTGTGACGTTTTTGCCCTTTATTCTGTTATCAAAACTACCCTTTTCTACTATTTTCCTCTATTTTATTAGCATTTTCGCAATAATTGGCCAAGCAATGCTCTTATTCCAATTTTTCCTATCTTCTACACAGTTTTCCTCGTTTTTGTGCAATAAGGCCGATTCCGGCCCACAATAAGTCTAAGCCCGTCTCGACATCCCTGACGCCCGATACAACCCAGCCTGACAGGGGCTGGGCGACACGAGAATGATCGGCGGAGAAGAGCGTTGCGCAAGAAGGACGTGTCGGCCGACATACCGTCTACCCGACAGGGAGCCAAAGCCGCATCGACGACCTAACTCGTCGGGCGACACAGCCACCCACCGACAGGCGTGCCGCCAGCCACGTGACCGATAGCCAGCGCCTCACGCCGAGACATACCTGTATCGGCCGTCCACCTCCATCGACCGGCGTATAAGGGAGCTACGTGGCGTTTCCAGCACCATAACTCCTCCAACCGCCGCCTATAAATAGCAGCTACAGGAAGCCGAAAAGAGAGGTCGGAGAGGTTGGTCACGGGTCGGACGAGTCGGAAGAGAATTCAGACACGACAGTTTGAGAGCCACCTTCGAAGGAAGCTGTGAGAGCAAGAGTATCACACCCCAGTGCTTGCGCCGGGCGACACTAGGTGAGCTTTCCCTCATCTCGAGAGGGAAGGGATGGTTCACTTAGTGTTGTCTCGGGCGACACTGCGGGCCGGTATCGGCCGGCGAAAACGAGCGACACGAGTGCCTGACAGTAGACTCATAGCTCTTTGCCCGACACGATATCGAAACCGATACGCTCCGCCCGTCATGCGTGCCGCCCGAGAGGGTGCGCCGCCCGACATGAGCGTATCGGCCAGGGTCCTTGAGCGATACAGTCAGTCGTCAGTCGGCGCTGCTCGAGAGGGGGTGCCGCCCGACACTGCCGTATCGGGCTCGGCTCCTGACCGGTATCGGGTAGGAGAGCTACAGTAGTCTGTCGTTCTTCTACATCAAGAAGGCGACATCTATCTTTAATTCTGTTATTTAAATTCTTAGCTTATGCATTGTATTAAGACCCTTATTGCTTATGGAAATAGAAATGCTTAATTGCTATTTGTTTAATTCTTAGTGCCTTATGATTGGGTAACTGCTATGTTGGATATCTAAACTCTAGCTTGCATGTTTTGGATCGCGTTTCGCTTAGCTACCGAATCGTCTTTCCCGTCACAACTACTTCGAGAGTTGGGTTGTGGCTCTAGTGTTCGGTCCAGTTCTGGAGTACGAGAGTGCCCGGAACGGAGTTGTTTTAGTATCATTCCACTCTAACTTGAGCCCAGCAACCTCGAGAGGGGTGTTGAAGCTTGGTTAGAGGCACCCGCTCTGAGAGGAGGGGTGAAGGGTGTTACTGCTACCGCTTGTCTTACTGAAGTCTTATCCCTTGCATTACGCCTTAAACTGGAGTTTATCTTTCTATTTTCTGTTGCATGAAAATTCCTAAAAACTGCTAAATGACAAAATCTTAATCTTTCTTGTAACTCCAGTTGGAGATAGTTTTCTTTGATTTAATCGTGACATCTTGTTGTTCCCCTTCGGGGAACTTTAATATCTCTTTATACCCACCGGAGTGTAGAGTGTCGATTCAGAGTCGTCAACACAATCCACCTTGTCCCTGTATTCGACCCCGTATGACTACTTCGACCCCGTAAACAAAGTTGCGGGGGCTTAGAAGGATTCGGGTTATAAATGCGAAGGCTCGACTACCTCAAATACGCCTCCAATTTTAGGACGCGCGATTTAGGCCGGTCAACTTTCTGGCGCCGTTGCCGGGGACAAGGCAAATGGCACTGTTAACGAATCTGAAGCCACTAACTACACTCTCGTGCCTCAAGCTTAGAAATAGGCTTGACAACACTTCTTTTTCTTTTTCTTTTTCTTTTACTTTAAGCATTATTCTTTACCCCAATTATAATTTTCTAAACATGATTTTTATGCAGTTTTCAGGTACTCTGATCTACTGAACACCGAGACTGTCAACCATGCCTCCTCGCGTAGAGCCACCTTCTGGAAACGAAAGCCCAGGAGGGAGGCCAGCTTCACCTCCACCGGAAGACAACGACAGGTATAGTGATCATGAGCGGCAAGAAGATCTAGAATCACCAGGGCATGAGGAAGAGCATCATCAGCATAGACGTCGTCGGAGACACAGGAGGAATCATGATAACCGGGAGCGACGCCGAGACGCCAGCAACAGTGGCGACTCAGAGGAAGAAGAGAAAACTCTGAGAGAATTGGCTTCTACAAAGGCCAATAGATCGAGGTGCCCCGTTATCATCCCAAGGTTCAATGCAACAAAATTTGAGCTCAAGCCATCTGTGATCTCCATGATTCAAAATAAAAGCTTCAGGGGGAGTTCTAAGAGTGACAACCCTTACCATCACCTTGATGCTTTCAAAAATATCTGCGACACCATAAAGATGCGAGGGGTTCCCCAAGAGGTCATTTACTGCAAGGGTTTCATCTTCTCTTTGGAGGATAAGGCTCTATCATGGTACCTTGGGCTACCCCACCAAGCGCTGAATGGATGGGGAGAACTGGCTGACGCATTTGTAAACAAGTTTTACCCCACTGAGAAGACGATGAGGAATAAGTTAAAAATCACGTCTTTCATGCAAAAGCCAAATGAAAACCTCCACGACACCTGGGAACGATATCTGGAATATCAGAGGGACTGCCCTCACCACAATTTCAAGAAGGGTTTCCTGGTCTCCACCTTCTACAATGGGCTAACTCCCGATGAAAGGGTATCTCTGAATGCGGCAGCAGGAAGTGACTTCTTAGGGAAAAAGCCAAGCAAGTCCGAAAAGATCATTAGGAACATGGCTGAGTTGAAGGCCGATGTTGACTATGATAGATCCGATAGAGGGCAGGCGAAGAAGGCAGGGGAAGGAACCTCTCTTGAGTCCAAGGCTCTGGAAAACATTACTTCTCAGATTCAAAGGATAGCAACAGATGTGAAACAACTGAAGGATCATGGCGGAAAGGGGAAGAAGCAAGTTGAGAAAGTCATGAAATGTGTTACCTGCGGTGAAGGAGGACATGGGGTAGACAACTGCGTCTACACCAAACCCGGCCTCGACAGCGACTCCGACTCAGAAGAAGAAAGGACCGAGAATGTACCCTACATGAGCTTCAAGAGACCAGACCACCCTGGATTTAATTATGGCAACAAAGACGCAGCCGAGAACTCGCATCAGCTAAATACCTCGGCCAGGCCCGTGCAACCTTTTGAAAAGAGGGGGGGATCAGGCCAATACACCAAGAACAGCCAGTTCCAGCCAGCAAAAGGTAATTTCCAAGCACCAGGAAAGTACCAAGGCCCGCCCCGTGAACAGGAGAAAGGGGTGAACCAATCCGAAGTGATCAGCCAGTTGTTCGATTTTGTCAAGAAACAGGACACCGTTAATCACCAGTTAGCGCAAAGTGCACTGTCCAATTCGGGGGTTTTGAACTCATTGCAGGTCCAGTTGGCAGATATGCAGACATATCAGTGCCAAATCGACCAGTAGCTAGCGCAGCTCGCCGAGATTATGAAGAATCCTATAGGGAAGATCCCGTCTAACACCGAACCAGCTAAAAGATAGATCAAGATGAGGAAGCTGAAAGACGTCTAGCTGTAGACAGGAAATGCAGCGCTCCTCGGGAGGCAGCCCGCACTTTTATTTTCCTAGAATAGTTACTTTCTTGCAAGACAGACATTACAAACATTATGGACTTTAATAAGGCCCGAGTCAGTGCATGCGCACGTGTGTTGACTCTTTTTGTTTTAAGGGCCACCGCTTTAGTTTTATTTGCCAGGATGGGTAATACCATCTGAGGCCGGGTTTAGCCTTAGGCCAATGATGTTTTACCCGCCTGTCGCCTCTTTCTTTAAGTGGGTTTTACCTCGGAGTTTTGTCCCGAAAAATCTTTTTTTCCCAGACCGGATCGGGCGGCACACCAACCGACATACAGATTGCGCCCGTCCAAGGAGGGAATGGTTTTACCGCGACATCCGACCGCTATATATAAGGAAAAAACTTTACCGTATCGCGCTCCCGGACTTTACCTTTTTCAGCTACCGTATCGTGCAGTACTTTTCTTGCTCTCCGCTCCCGTGTCGCGCAGAGACCTCTCCCGATCCCATGACGCGCAACACCTTAAGGAAAACAAAGGTATCGCGCGACAGCCCTATCGCCCTAGCATACCCGATACGGACCTTTATCGCGTACGATGTATCGGGCGAGGATTTTACGTTAATTTTCTTGTCGCCCGATACTGTTATCGCGCGACACGCTTCTCTCGTGCCTGCCCAATACAGCTGTGTCGGGCAGCGACCGTATCGCCCGTTTATTCTTGTATCGGGCGGCGCCCTTTCAAAACCCTGCCGGGCGCTCAGTTTCTCTTGACCGTATCATCCGACACAGTTGTATCGGGCAAGCTTTACCTGATCTTGTCTCAAGGCCCGATACAGTCGTGTCGGGGTGTCTTTCCCCTTATTAATTTTCCTGTTGATGACAAAACAGCATTTGTTTGATTGATGATAGGGATGGCACGCACAAAGATAACTGTTAGGCTCGTTGACGAGCAAGGCAGAAGGGTTGTCACCGAGCCAGAGGCAGAGGTAGCAACGGTCAGGCAGAAGCGCTCGAACCCTGAAGCAGCTGGACCCTCAACATCTGGAAAGAGGGTGAGGACAGAAGAAGCGGCCACTCCAGCTGCAGCACCTGCTCCAACAACAGAACCCCTGGATCACACACCGGGAAGGTTCGTGCCAAGAGATGAGGAGCACGCCGCAGATATGCTGAACTAGGAGCCAAGCTCTACAGGCCGAGCAGGTTCGGCCACCAGTCGTCCTTCATGCAGTTGGGCATCTTCGGGAGACTGGAGGACGTACTTACTGTAGCAGGTCTGAGGCAAATCTACTTCAGCCTATCTGCCTCCTACACCGAGCTCACGAGGGAGTTCATGGCGTCCCTTCACCGAGTAAAGAATACACCTGCTGAAGCCAGAAAGTATGGCGGAGCAGACAGACTCCAGGGGCGGCTTTACAATGCAGAGCACGTTATTTCGGAGAAGCTGCTCAACCAGATTTTCTCCTCCAGTGAAGAGGAGAGAGAAAGACTAGATAACGGTGCAAGGATCACCGAAGGAGACGGGTTCGACCCCGTAGATATCTGGGAAAAGCTAACCGGGGAGTCATCTTTCAAACCCGGGAGCAAGGTGGCGGCAGTGCACTCATGCTTCTGGAGGATAATGCACAAGCTGGTGGCGTGCCTCCTCTTCAGCAAGAACGAGTCCAGCAACATTTACTCCGAGGAACTCCACGTCATGTGGCACATGATGGAGGGCCGGACTATCAACCTGGGGCGCTTCTTTCTGAACAGGCTGCACCCAATAAAGGATGCCACCAAGGAATATTGCATGGGTGGCATCGTGAACCTAATCGCGGTAGGGTTGGGATACCCGCGCGAGTCGCGCAGCCTCTCAAGGACAAGAGGGGACGAGTTGATCGACCTCAAGTACCTCATGAGGTCGGGTATAATAAAGAAGGAGGGCGGAGTTACTTCTACAAGTTCGCAAGGACGAAGATCCTTCTCCCGCTTCCTCGTTGCGCCGCCTACGACGCAGAAAAGCTAGTCTTCACCACAGCCGAGATCGAGGCTGTGGCAGCAGGCGCAAGCTGCGCTCCACCCCCAAAAGCCAAGAGCAGGGAATCACCAGGGGGCCCATCCCGCTGGGTACTCGGCAGGACGTATCTTCAACAGTTCCTGCCGAGCGGCTCACTGCCTCAGAGCCACCACGACAAGGCTAGTGGTGGCAAGAGAAGAACCGGCGATCGTGAAAGTCGCCGAGACAAGTACTGGAACTGCAGCAAGAGAGACGGCTGCAGTCCCCGTAGTTTCTGCTGCGCCCTTAAGGGCAATTGATGAAGTACAACCGGATGTCAGCGATGAGCTATTCGCCGACATCCTACAAATGGAGCTCGAACGAGCACAGGTGACTCTGACACTGCCACCAAAGTCACCTATGGCAGTTGTTGAGGAGATCGTCGACAACGTCGATATGGGGCAGCGTCCGTCCCCCACGACACGGTCTCCTCCGATACAACAAGAGGGCGGGGCAGCACCGACACCCCACTCAGAAGCATCAGCCGCGCGGACGATAGAAGTAGGTTCTGCCTCGTCAGGCAGACCATCGCGCAGGAGGAGCATTTTGAGGTCGAGGGGGAGACAAGCGGAAAACCCTCCTTCACTCGGAATGATGCTGGGACAAGAATCGATTTCTTGCGGGAGGTAACAGAAAACCATTCTACTACATTTCTTTCCCTAACCCGCAAGTTGTCGTTTTTCGAACAAAGGCTGGATAGCCAGGAACGAGAGCTGCTGGTTTTGGCCAGCCTACCTGGCCGGCTAGAGGCAGTAAATGCCACGCTACAACAAGTTCTGCAGCGCCTTAGCGAGATCGAGGGGAGGATGAATAGAGAGGACGACCATCCACGCCCAAGGCAGCCGAGAAGATCGCCGTCGCCTCCTGGTCCGGGCTCTCAATCCTCGTCGTCAAGAGCGTCGTCAGGATCATCATCATCCACCTCCTCCTCCGGCAGATCTTCATTGGCAACCGGAGGAAATTCATCACAAGGGCAAGGGTATGAAACTCCAGCCAGACAAGGAAGCCCTTTTGACCTGAATGAGGCCGCTCCCTCAGCCCCCTTTGACGAAGCTGAGGATAACGACGAAGATATCAGCATCGGGGAGGGCTCTTCTAATTAATCCGAGGGAGAAGGGGGAGACATCTGCACTGCAAACGAAAGACACCTCCCCTGAGGAAGGAGTTCGAGGGCTGATCTCACCGATTTCTCCACACCGACAGAGATACCTTCCTTCGAAATGGCTGACTTTGACAGAAGGGTCATAGGATATCTAACGATCAGAGACCAGAAACTACTCAACATGGTCCTGAGATCGCAAGCCGATGAGGAAGAGGTACTCTGGAGCGACAGTTATTTTTCGGTGAAGCGGGGAACTCTGAGAAACATCTTCCGCGCCAAGGCCGTCATAGGGAAGAGTTTGTTCAGAGTACTACAAGGGGCCATTATAGAAAATGCCGACAAGAAGAAAGGCCAACATACAGTTTACGCTGCCACCCCGGCCCTAGCAAGAAGAATAATGATGGGGTTGTACAATTCTACGCAGGTAGAAAGTATGTTGGATTACATTGAAGTGCACAATCCGAAACTGGTGTTGGACCCTTACAAACACAGAAACAACTGGTTCCTGTACATTGCCGACCTCCGAAATCATGATGTCCAACTGCATTGTTGCTGCAGCAAAGAGGTCCCGCACACAGGAAGTACGTTCCTACACCCAAAGGACGTAAAGCTAAAACTGCTGCTGCTACGTCTCCATCGGGTCATCAAGTACGGCGTCCAGCGCCACAGCGGCGTCTGGAATTTCTACTCACTAAGGGACTTCCCAGTCCAAGAAGAGGAGGGAAGTGGAAATAGCGCATTCATAGTCCTCAGAGCCATGGAGATGATACATATCTTCGGATACTTCAAGCAACTCCAGAATAATAACTTCTACAGTCTCATAAGCAAATATGCATTGTTGCTGATAAAGGACAAGCGCTACTTCCGAGATGCGGGGATACCAGAAGAGCTGCTGGATAGTGAACAAGAAGAAGAGTCATCTCAACACAGCAGCCCTCCTGAAAAAGAAGCAGAAGCAGAGACGAACGTCTATGGGGCAGGCAAACAGATAAACATCTTGCGACAAGTTTTCAGACATGACGAACATGCCTCGCCCCAGAACCTGGAGGAGTCGATCCACAACTTCGACTGTTTCTCATGCGCTACCCTCACGCAGGAACAGGTCAACGAAATCCACATGAAGTTGGATGACTTCAACACTGCAGACGTAGCCTACTCGGCAGGCGATGTCATAGTCCCGATTGACGACTTAAGGGACATGGTAAAAGAGGGAGGATGTCTGGCGTTATCTGTGGCGGTCGCCTACATCCAGATACTACGAAACAAGTCTGAACACGCATGCATAGCAGATCCAATGCTGTTCAACGACATTTGCCTAGCCGATGAGCAAGGGGCGAAGGAAGCTTTCCTAGCATAGTTGGAATGCAGAGTCCCAGATACCATTCTCCTTCCCATCCTGCACAACAACCACTGGACGCTCTTAACGGTGTACACCCAACAACGAGCAGGGATTTTCTACAACAGCTCGGACAGCAATAAAGACCATCCAGTGCCTTGTACATCGACAGCGCTGACATCTCTCGAACGATTAGTACGAAAGTACTATATCGATATAGCAGTGCTGATACAACCATTCCTGGGAATGCAAGCAAGAAGCTGGCATGAACTCCAGTTCTGCCACCGCAGCCCGCAGCAAATTTAACTATCCAACGACTGCGGCATCTTCGTCCTGGAATGGATGGCAAACGAGGCAACGCCTGATCAGCTCCTCCACATCGACTATTACAGTAAAAGAGGAGAATATGTGTGGGAGCTCTTATCTAGCCCAGGCGCGCTGATCATCTAACCCTCACTGATTAACATTTCCTTACCTCATCCACTTCACAACTCTGGGACAGAGTGTGGAGTAAGTTTGGGGGGGGGGTACCATGTACCAGTGAGGGAGGTACAAAACTTTTCTCCTTTGATCCCCCTCGTCCTATCCAATTCAATTAGTGTACATATAATTTTTTTTAGTGTACATATAGCATATAACCTTTTTTAGTGTACATATAACTTCTTACACAACCTTTTTCCTTTTTGCTAAAAGTCTTGAAAGCTTTGAAAATTTTTGCTTATGATTCCCTATACTTATATATGTGTAAAGTTGCTATAATAATAATAAAAACCTGTTGTGACTTCTTGCAAAGTTTACTTTCTGTATATTTAACGAGTTACAAGTTCTGTCATATCTTTCTGATAATGCTGTCTCAAACAAACAAAAGATTGTGCCCTGCCATCCAAAAATTTTCGAAAAATAATAATCTAGCAAACAGCTAAGAGACCAGTATGGAGAAGGAAAAAGCTGCCCAAACATCAGATATCTCTTTTGTTTTCCCTTACCCAGCAAAAATCCCAAAAAGAGAAAGAAGCCTTATGAGCGTGAATAAAAGCATGAGAGTTGTGCCCAATAAAAGAAAAGGAAAAAATATATATATACACACTTGTTTTCCAAAAGTACCCATCTTTAGGCATGGTAGATCCGGGGCAGTGGTACGTAGGATGTGAAATCACTGCTCTAAAGCCAACTGGCTTGGACTGCAGGGACCACTTGCCCGTTAACGGACCCTTACCTGGATGGACTGATGGGAAACAAGAAGAAAAACCCAAAAAGCCTTAGCCTACCCTATACACAACTTTCTGCCCCTAAAATAAAGCTGTTTGGTGTGGAAGCTAACTTCGAAATCATACACCAAAGTCTCGCTGAAGCTGTGGAGAAGAAAAATTTTACTTAAATAATAAGGCAAGTAGGGCAAGGTCTTTTGTTCGCATTAAGACAGCATTACCTCCAAGACATCGCAAATCTTGTGCTACCCTTTAGCCTTAAAGTTTTGCTGTGCAAGAAGAAGCAACACAAAGTTTAGTTTAAATATTGATTGAGGACAATCAAAAAGCTAAGTTTGGGGGAGTTGATAACACCAAATTTTGTGACGTTTTTGCCCTTTATTCTGTTATTAAAACTACCCTTTTCTGCTATTTTCCTCTATTTTATTAGCATTTTCGCAATAATTGGCCAAGCAACACTCTTATTCCAATTTTCCCTATCTTCTACACAGTTTTCCTCGTTTTTGTAAAATAAGGCCGATTCCGGCCCACAATAAGTCTAAGCCCGTCTCGACATCCCTGACGCCCGATACAACCCAGCCCGACAGGGGCTGGGCGACACGAGAATGATCGACGGAGAAGAGCGCTGCGCAAGAAGGACGTGTCGGCCGACATACCGTCTACCCGACAGGGAGCAAAAGTCGCATCGACGACCTAACTCGTCGGGCGACACAGCCACCCACCGGTAGGCGTGCCGCCAGCCACGTGACTAATAGCCAGCGCCTCGCGCCGAGACATACCTGTATCGGCCGTCCACCTCCATCGACCGGCGTATAAGGGAGCTACGTGGCGTTTCCAGCACCATAACTCCTCCAACCGCCGCCTATAAATAGCAGCTACAGGAAGCCGAAAAGAGAGGTCGGAGAGGTTGGTCACGGGTCGGACGAGTCGGAAGAGAATTCGGACAAGACAGTTCGAGAGCCACCTTCGAAGGAAGCTGTGAGAGCAAGAGTATCGCGCCGCAGTGCTTGCGTCAGGCGACACTAGGTGAGCTTTCCCTCATCCCGAGAGGGAAGGGATGGTTCACTTAGTGTTGTCCCGGGCGACACTACGGGCCGGTATCGGCCGGCGAAGACGAGCGACACGAGTGCCCGACAGTAGACTCGTAGCTCTTTGCCCGACACGATATCGAACCCGATACGCTCCGCCCGTCATGCGTGCCGCCCGAGAGGGTGCGCCGCCCGACATGAGCGTATCGGCCAGGGTCCTTGAGCGATACAATCAGTCGTCAGTCGGTGCTGCTCGAGAGGGGGTGCCGCCCGACACTGCCGTATCGGGCTCGGCTCCTGACCGGTATCGGGCAGGAGAGCTACAGTAGTCTGTCGTTCTTCTACATCAAGAAGGCGACATCTATCTTTAATTCTGTTATTTAAATTCTTAGCTTATGTATTGTATTAAGACCCTTATTGCTTATGGAAATAGAAATGCTTAATTGCTATTTGTTTAATTCTTAGTGCCTTATGATTGGGTAACTGCTATGTTGGATATCTGAACTCTAGCTTGCATGTTTTGGATCGCGTTTCGCTTAGCTACCGAATCGTCTTTCCCGTCGCAACTACTTCGAGAGTTGGGTTGTGGCTCTAGTGTTCGGTCCGGTTCTGGAGTACGAGAGTGCCCGGAACGGAGTTGTTTTAGTATCATTCCACTCTAACTTGAGCCCAACAACCTCGAGAGGGGTGTTGAAGCTTGGTTAGAGGCACTCGCTCTGAGAGGAGGGGTGCAGGGTGTTACTGCTACCGCTTGTCTTACTGAAGTCTTATCCCTTGCATTACGCCTTAAACTGCAGTTTATCTTTCAATTTTCTGTTGCATGAAAATTCCTAAAAACTGCTAAATGACAAAATCTTAATCTTTCTTGTAACTCCAGTTGGAGATAGTTTTCTTTGATTTAATCGTGACATCTTGTTGTTCCCCTTCGGGGAACTTTAATATCTCTTTATACCCACCGGAGTGTAGAGTGTCGATTCAGAGTCGTCAACACAATCCACCTTGTCCCTGTGTTCGACCCCGTATGACTACTTCGACCCCGTAAACAAAGTTGCGGGGGCCTAGAAGGATTCGGGTTATAAATGCGAAGGCTCGACTACCTCAAATACACCTCCAATTTTAGGACGGCGATTTAGGCCGGTCAATAACTAACAGATAGATTTTTATGATATGTGTTTCCCTGATCTAAATTGAAAATGAAATCAAATGCTACTCTCTATTCTCTACAGGACTTCGTGGTGATACATACATGTTCCCCCGATGCCATTAACATGAAATTCGAAATGTATGCTCTAATGTCCTAAAAATAGCATTTTTTCACGAGTTTATGATTTTCATACAAGTAATTATACAACTTTTACTCTTATTAGTCTTTTAGGATGCAAACGTGCCCAGAGAAACTAGTATTACATTCACAAATGTAAGGTATCTCCCCTGCAATTTTAGGTACTATTTGTTTTTTTTCTTGTTAATATATAAGAAAATTTTCAATTATATTTAATAATCCTACTGGAACCTATCCTTGTTTTATCATTTAAGGTATTTTGGCATTTATGTACCCTAATATGGTGTTTTTGTCCTTTTAAGGCCTAGAATGGTTACGTAAACAATTTTGAGTTGTTAACTAACCTAAAAGTGATCATGAATCCACCTTAACAACAATAAATTTGTGTATAACATCCTATTTAAATGAGATCCAATAGACAATGTACTTATAGATTTGTATCTGGAGTTACATATCATACATGAGCTTTATGTAATTTACGGAAATCTTAATTGGAAAGATGTCAGCTTTTGGGATATATCACCTTATAAGATAAATATATATGCCTCTTTTTTGTTAACTTCTTGTAATATTTTTTAATCAACCAAGTGTGATCTAAAATTTGGCATCATATGATGATCTTGGGATATTGGATATACAAGTGGTTAAGAGGCCTTGGTTCTTTTGCCTTGATGGAAATGGTGAGTATACTATCATTTGAATGATAGTGGGTTCCAAAGTTTAAAGTTTAACTCTATACTTGGACATAAATGAACTACAAGATAATAGAAGGGATTTTTTTTGTGACAATGTAGAGCTCAGTTCATATTCATTTCTCTCTCTACCATGGACAAAAAGTTTACAACATTAACATCAAGGTTCATAGAAAGCCACGGGGCACATTGGTTTGGAAGGTAAAAGCAGAACTAATGTTAACAGAAAAATGAGCTATGCGATCAGCTACAACGTTATGAGATGTAGGAATATGTGAAATGTATGGTTGTCCGACTTCTTCATAGAGCTTCCAAAGCCGATGCAGGTGAGGGGTGAATAGGGTTGATGTGGATGCAACCTCAGTGGTGATGAGCACTACTGTAGAGGCATCAGATAGGATGGTGGGAGACTGCCACCCTGTAATTTTGCAGAGCTCCAAAGCATTGATGATACTTTGGACTTCTACTTCCAACGTCGAGTTGGCGTGACTGGACGAACCATGGGCCAGTAGGAATCTGCCATGCTTGTTAATGGCATGAACTCCAATACCGACAGGAGAGGTATTGGAGTTGTATGAGGCATCGACTAGAAATATGACATCGTTGAGAAACAGAGTGCTTCTGTTGTCGATATGCACCATGGCAGGTGTGGCTGTCCACAAAGGGAGGGCAAGGATAGCTCGAGCTCTACCTTTGATGAAAGAGATCCATTTATTGATAGGGAGCTGCTTTCAGTTGTGAATGAAATCATTTTGATGCATCCAGATCACCCAACACATGATCACAGGAAGGATAGAGTCCATGTCACTGTAATGTGACGACATGATCCCCATAATCCAATCATCCTCTGAGGATAGGAAGAAGGATGGGTCAACTTGGCAGGCCACCCAAATCTCTTTACTAGCAGTGCAATCTCTTAGGTAGTGTAAGAGGGTGTCTCACGCATTGGAACAGATAGGACAAGTATCATCAACTGAAATATGTCGTCGGGCCTTCTCCACATTTGTGAGGATAGCTTTGTGATGTAATAGCTAGAGGAAGGTACGAATTCTCTGGGGAATAGGCAGCTTCCATATGATGGACCATTTACCAGGAAAAGAGAGAGCGATGTCATTGTAGATCCATTGATAAGATGACTTTGCTGTGAATTGACCGGATGGCGTTAGCAACCACTACCAGGTATCACAACACGACACAGGGTCAGGCGGGAACACATGCTGGATGTGCGGCCAGGAGGAGGTTGAAAGGTAGTTGTGGATGAAATCCCAGTCCCAATCGTTTCCCACCATTGCCATGGAAGTGACGTTGAGATCAGCAAGGTCTGGTGGAGGCATAAAGGAAGGGTCCAAGTCGGTAATGGATAGGCCATGGAGTCATTTTCTTGTCCAAACATTCGTAGATACGCCATTGTTGACAGTAACAGCTGAGGCTTGTTGAATAGAATGGATACATTTCTTGATGAAAGACCACACAGAGGAGTAAGGTTTCTTTGTGACGGTGTCATTATGCATGTACTTGGCCCACATGACCCGAACCCAGAGTGTTTGGCGATCATTCATAAAAGTCTAGACATTCTTAAGCATAAGAGCTTGATTTTGTGAACGCACCTCCTTGATCCCCAAGCCACCTTCTGTAAACACCCGTGCCTACTACCCAAGGCTCTAGTAAGGGTTCAGGAATGATGACTGGACCCACAGACTACCACTAGCCTTAACTGTGTGCTTTTTCCTCACTCACACACAAGTCGGGGTCAACTTCCCGACTGGTCACCCATCCTAGTACTACTCCAAGATAAGCACGCTTAATTATGGAGTTCTTTAGTGATGGGCGCCCTGAAAATGAGGTGCACCTTGGTGATATGGGTAGTCCAGTCATTCCTTTTAAGATCATGTTATCCAAGGCCTCAAATCATGGGATGTTACAATCTCCCCCACTTAGACTATTGACGTCCTCGTCAAGGCTCAACTAGATGGCCTCATAATCTGACCCCATTTCAGTGCAGACCCACAATGGCCCATGGAAACCCAACTCCCGATCACAGAATACCAACACAAGGGTGGCTACGTCTACCATGGACATCCCTTTCCTACATGCCTAGACTGCACGGCTCAAGACTGGCATGCAACATGCCCATGTGGGCCCCACCTACTAGAGGGGTTATGGATCTGATACCATTTGTAAACGCCTAGGCCCACTACCCAAGGCTCTAGCAAGGGTTCAAGAATGATGACTGGCCCCATAGACCACCACTAGCCTTAACTGCGTGCTTTGTCATCACTCATGCGCAAGTCAGGGTCAACTTCCCGATTGGTCACCCATCCTAGTACTACTCCAAGATGAGCATGCTTAACTATGTAGTTCTTTAGTGATGGGCTCCCTGAAAAGGAGGCACACCTTGGTGATATGGGTAGTCCAATCATTACTTTTAAGATCATGTTATCCAAGGCCTCAAATCATGGGATGTTACACCGTCTGCCTTTGGCACAGTGATTGTTTTCTACAATACCAAAGAGATGTTGTGGTGTAGTCTGCCCCCAGACCAAATGATGTTCTTAACGTGTTGATTGATGTCATCACATAGAGAAGGATAGAGTTGCACCGACTACATAGTATAGCCTAGAATGGCATGCAGTGTAGATTTAGCAAGAGTAATCCTGCCAGCAAGGGACAACTGTCAGGCTGACTAGCTTGACATGCGTTCCTTCATTGTGTCAACAATGGCAGAGTGAGTGGATCTATTGACTCGATGATGGAGGATTGGAACGCCCGAGTAGCGGCCCAGGTCCAAGGTGGATTGGATGCCCAGGTGATTGATACAGTTAATATGTGCAGTTATTTGGTCATGTGTGTTTGATCCACTTTCCCTTGGAATAATACATGATATGCTCTACTATAATCAATTAGTCTCAAGAACCTATATTGCGTTAATGATTTTATACAATTAATGATGACTAATTAAGCAATAAATAAGACATGAAGTGAAGATCTATTGACTTGAATTAAATATTCTTGGAAAAAATTCCATATGGTAGTGTTTCCTAACAATCCATTACACTAAATGAGTGATTGTAACCTTTTTTCATAATCCACCTTTTTCTCTGATAGTGATTATTACAATTTCTGTGTATGGAGTAATAGTCTACCTTTTGAGATACTATTTGTTAATTGTAAATGAAATATCGGAAGAAGAAATATCTCATATTACGCATTGTTTAAGTTTGATGTGTCATGATTTAAAATGGTGTGCCTTGTTGTTCCCTAAATTGATGAATTGGGTCTTAGTATGGTCCAAACTAATATTAGTAATCTAGATTGATTTGATTGGTATATGCAAACATATTTTATACTTTTTGGAGTTTTAGACTTGATTAATGTTACAATTACATCTCTATGTCTTGTTTATAACTTGTTTCGTGTAATTAAAATACAAGTAATTGGCTTAATTACACTACTACAGAAAATGCTTTTTACAATGGGAGATAGACAACAGTTCTGATGATGATGCTGTAGTTAGCATACTTATCACAACAAACTTGTTTTCATGTTGTATATTGTATATTTTATACAACACAAGTCATTTACAACATGCTAAAGCTGTAGTAGTATGTATGATACTACAATAAGTACTAAAGTGTTGTAATAGACTGTACTATCACTACATATTCAAACCTATTGTAAAAGACGTTAATTACACAACATATTGTGACTCGTTGTAATAGTCACACATGATAACATGTTGTAATAGACCATCATTACACAACACAGACTGACCCGTTGTAATATATAGTAATTACACAACATGCTTCACATGTTATAATAGACCACGATAATACAACATATTCAAACTCATTGTTATATACTAAGATCACACAACAAACTCTGATCTGTTGTTATATATTATAATTACACAACATGTTATGACATATTCTAATATCCACACATAATAAATCGTTGTAATAGACCACCATTACACAACGTAAACTAACCCATTGTAATATATCATTATCACACAACATGAGATCACCCGTTGTAATAGCTACATGTTGTAATAGATCATAGGCACACAACACGCTATAACCTATTGTTATATGAAAAGATTATACAACAAACTCCAACTTGTTGTTATATATCCAGGACCAAGCCGAACCCAATTTCATATCAGAGAAATTTTTCATGAACATGTAATCAGATAATTATTTTTTTATATAAAATTATTGTCAAATATGGATCCGAGTTCTTTTTGGGATTTAATTTTCTCAATATGGGTGGTTTTTTTAGATACGTGGGAACCACCCCTAAGGACGAGCCGTGATTAAGTGAGACCTACCCTAGTGACGCAACCCCCCCTCCCTCACCTACCCGCATAATGGGGAGAATATTAAAATCACGCAATAGCTCTTAACCACCCGAGCAACTACCTCGCCAACAATATGGGTGGGTTTTGGTTTGAGATGTCGGTTGAACAAAATTCAATTTCATGTGGTCATGGGAATGACAATTTTTCACTCTGAGTAGATGTTTTGACCCGGAACCGACCCAATCTCAATATTATATAACACAAAATATAATCAGGAGCATCTAATCATAGAATTATTTTTTTATAAATTATTTTACCCGTGTCACATAATTTGCCAAATTATTCAATAATTGGAGTATTATTCACGAACTTTTCCTCCGTCGTATGTAACAACCGAATTACTTATCATATACAAATTATTCCCGTATATAAAACACGTATCTAACGCAAATTACCGAATAATACCCGACTTTGTCTGAAAAATTCAGCCCTTTTGTTGCATGCTAGTCGGACCACTTAGGGCAGTGTTTATTTTCAACTTTTAGTTTTTTACAGCCGAAGTCTTCAGCTTCCTGAAACTCCTGACTCACGTCGTCACGCATTCCGCACTCCCTGGCTGCCCCAGACGCTGCGACGCCTCGCGCATTGAGTCGGCTTGCCGCCTCACCTACCAAAAGCTAGTCGCGTTGCCCCTACAACCAGCGACACCGGCCGCTACAGGAGCAAGAGCGATGTCATCCAATAGTGACCAGTCAGCAGAGACTGACCACAGCAGGAGGCCACCACCAGCCAGCAAGAGCGGTGGCCACCGGCCGGTAGCACTAGTAGCAAGAGCGGCAACGCCCAAATCAGGTATTTGTTTGGTCTCTCTTCGCTCTTCTCTCCTCTATTCTTCACTTTCATCGCTGCTTGAGGCATCCTGCCTCCATTAGGCTTTGTTTGGGCACCAGTGTCATGAATCTCGGTAGTCGGGCAGTTTGTACATGTGCAATTTATTGATCGGCTATTAGTTGTGTCAGCAACTGCTTAAATTTTAAAAAGAAGAAAATGTAAAGGGATGGTAGAGGCGGACGGTTGGGGTGATTTGATAAGCCCCCATTTTCTCCAGTAATTGATAGTTGATGCTATATGGTAGTTACGAGTTGCTGATCTTATAGACATAATCTAATTTATAAATTTTATATAGCAACTACTAGGAGTTGAGATGGTCTCATCCAAACTCAACCAACTGTCCTACTCCCGCTCAACTATTGGTCTTCTTTTTTTACAATAGAGATGTTTGACTTAAATTTAGTGTGCTTTTTGGACTATGAAGCTATTGTTAATTGAATTTTCGCATGTTGAGACAATTACTTTTATCATATTGAGGACTCATCATCATAGTTTTGTTCATGTAGTATCTTATAATTTCTTTTTGAGATTGAGAACATGTTATTTAACTTGGTAAATGGAACGTTGTCATTGGATCATTATGTACATCGTGATATATATATATATATATATATATATATATATATATATATATATATATATATATATATATATATATATATATATATATATAGGGAGGTGATCTGGTGCGGACGGGGGACTGTGCGGACCATCACGCGCGCGTCCCTCTTTCCCATTTACACCTTCGCCTTTTTAATTTGCTGCCAAAACACATCTCCTTTATCTGGTTGACGTTATCCAATGCACCGTCACGTCGATAAGAAAAAGAATACCATATCCATTATTGACAGTAAGGAATGGTTACAAATCCACACATGTGCCGCAATGGTCCTCTACCGTCTCTATCGCTAATATATCGTAAGAAAGTCTTTGCTTACATCAAGGGCTGAGTGGTATTCACTAAACAATCACACAACCAGCCACGGAGGAGGGGCGTTAGGTTGAGTTTCTGTCTGGAACGCAACAGTGATCCAAGCTGGAAGAAGCCCGTAGTGGAAGCGCCATCAAGCATGCGATTGACTTGTGAAAGTGTTGATATAGAGCGTGGACGTTATGAACATGGACGACGTGAAGGCACCCACTGAGAGATGAGCGATCTGATGGTATGCAATGAGGATATTTTCATTTCCAAGGAAATCTATGACCACGACATTAACAACATTAACGTTGCCCCGTTCTCAAGATGAGCTCGGAGATCATTGATCCCATTTAAGATTTTTCACCAATAATAGGACATACACGTTTCTTCTTTACGTGTCCTTCACGACAATTGCCATCCTCATCTCTTTCTAGCCAGACTACCAGCACTCTCATGTACGACGGCAAGAAATTACATGGCGGCCAATCGAGGATGCCCAACTGAAGTAAACTCTCTGGGGGCCAAACAAGCATCACAGGGTGGGCTTCCTCACACAGTGCGCGATGTTGGTCCCGACCCTGTTCAGCATCCTACTCGCCTTCGTATGGTACTTCACGGGCCTGATCTTGGTCGTCATGGGGCAAGACTTATAGATCACCGTCGTCGCGGGTCATATGCACGGCACATGATCCCGAGCCTCTTTGCATTCAGACTGTGCACAGCTTGTCAAGTTCTTGCAGAACCAAAGGGTGGTCTTCGTCATGGTGATCTGCTCGGCCGTCACAGCGTTGGGCAACCGGCTGGTGTGCTGGGGGCTCGTGTTTGGGCCAGGTATGGGTGTCAATGGGGAGGTAGTGGCGAACTCAATCTTGTACTAGATGAATTTTGTGGCTGGGGATGCGAGTTCTGTTTTCACCGACGAGTAGCAAGACTTGAACTCGGTTCTCAAGGGATCCGTTGGATGATCTTTGTGAGTTCATGAAGCTTGCAATACCGTCGTTGGTCATGATCTGGTATGTGTTCTAGTATACAACAATGATTGAGTATGTTCTGTTGGATCTCTGTTGCGTTCCAGATAGAAACTCAACCTGACGCCCCTCCTCCGTGGCTGGTTGTGTGATTGTTTAGCGAATACCACTCAACCCTTGATGTAAGCAAAGACTTTCTTACGATATATTAGCGACAGAGACGGTAGAGGAGCATTGCGGCACATGTGTAGATTTGCACCATTCCTTTCTGTCAATACTGGATATGGTATTATTCTTCTTGTCGACGTGACAATGCATTGGATAACGTCAACCAGAGAAAGGAGATGTGAAAGAGAGGAAAGTACTGAGTTATATGAAACAGTCCGTGTGATGGTCCGCACGGTCCGCCGTCCGCACCAGATCACCTCCCTATATATATATATATATATATATATATATATATATATATATATATATCTGAATTTTTTCTAAACTTTTCTCGAATAGTTGACCGAACTTTTACCGAATTCTTACTGACTTTTATCTGAATTTCCCGCATAATTTCTGAATGCCGAATTTTTCAGCTTTGTTGAATGATTGTCAAATGCCGAATTTGTGTCTATGCTTAACCAAGCATTATCTTGTGTCTAGAACATCCCGTCTAGATTTTCTTGGCAAGCAACATCTTATCTACTTTGCTATGATGAGGTTCACAACTGCATTGTTAAATACTTATGTGTCATTTCTCAAGATAAGGATCAGGGGAAGCTCCTTACTGTGGTGAATATTGCATGTAAGAATGTTATGAGAGTGTAAATAAGAAAATCAATTGTATACTCATTGTCACTTGTAATCAGATTCAGAACCCAGTCAAATTGGTGAGTATTCAATAACTTGTAACTTCAACAAAAATAGCTTAAGTATTCGGTAACTTGCAACTTCAACAAAAATACTTCAAATCTCTTTCTTTTCTATAGTGCAATATGTGCACATGCTTTACTAAAGAATACAACTTTTTTTTCACTGCTCATTGATTGTAGTTCTGACCGCTGACTCTGTCTCTTGTTTACTATCTACTTTTTCAAGGATAACACTAGTAATATAATGTGTTTCTAGCATCTTTTAATACATGACGTAGCTCCGGAAACAATGATATGTATTTACTATAGTAACATTAATAAATAATGTCAAGCCTTAGAAAATTGTCAATCAAATCAGTTGGATCACTTCTCTATATATATGTTTTTTGTGGTCACGTGTAAAATAAATTATAACTTCTTGTAAAGCTGCATTTTACAATTGATGGCTGGTTTTATAAGTTACTTAAGTGTACTCTGTTATATATTTTATCTTGATGTAATTCATTTGGATCTAAGTAACCACCTATATTTAACTCCCTTAAATATTAACATAATTAATATAGGCTTTGGAACATATTTATTTTATGCATAACTGCAAGTATACAACTTTTTATTTATCGAAAATGTTTTGTTCTCAGCAAGGACTCCTTTTTATTTATTGAAACGTTTCATTCTCAGCAAGGACCTTTATTTATGCATTAAGATTCATGCAAAGAAATTTTTAGCTATTTTGTTTGGTGTAATATGTAGCATACAAATCTTGATTATTTCATACAATCTCACCAACCTCATCACGATGTCCTTGCTACTTAGGCATGGGTACTTGCCTCTTAATAACTATGTGTCTCATACTATCTACCAACAAGATTATCTCTAACCTCCCTGCTCAGACATACTAATGTTGGTAGTGTCTTTACAATTTACATTAAAAGAGTCAAATTGTTTGGTTATATGTAGGCTCTAGCCTTCTCACCAACTGTTTTCTGCATTCCTTAATATTTAAGTCAGAAAGTTTGCCCTGAAAACAAGTGGACCACCTCTATCTTGTTTATTGTCTATAGACACTCTTCACAGGAGCTGCGTTATCAAACCAGACTACCAATTATTAAATTTCCATGTCAGCATTCAGCCTGCACATCAATTATCACGTTGTCCATGTTTCCTAATAGAAGTAGCATGGACCTCAAGTAATTTGCTAATTGAAGCATTTTTTGATTTTGTATAAACATACATTTTATTAGGTTTTTTACTTATTTATACTTCTTCCATCCTCTTATTTGCTAATAAGTTCTCACAATTATTTGAAAAAGAAATTTGTATTTATTTTATACAGTGTCCAAAGCAGCCAAACAACACAGATTGCGGGTATTATGTGTTGAAGTACATGAGAGACATCATTGATACAAGAATTAGAAATATTCCTGAATGTGTAATCTACTTATCATTAAATCCTTTTAGTTTGTTCAAATTTCTAAATCAATTCAAAAATGACAATATGTTGATATATTTGTCATATGATTGTAGTATTATTCAAAATATATTGGTCGTTGCTTCAACCAAGAAGAAATCGACGAGGTCCGAAACGAGTGGGCGACATGTGTTCTTGAGCACACATAAGATTATGTGACATGAGGGGGAGACATCTGTTCTTTAACATAGACCAATGTGTGAAACTTTTTTAGTTAGTTTTCAGTTTGATTCTAGAGTGGATACTCAATATTTTGTATTATTGAATCTTTGTATGGATGATTGAATATTTATATAATTTAGTACATATTTTTTTCAAGGTTTGATGGAAATTTTGGTCAATTATGTGCTTGTTTATGAAATGAAAAAACTATAATTGTATATTTATGATAATTTATTAATAATATGGTTAATTTGATCTATAAAATTAGTTTGATATATGACCTGTCAGACTCTAATCAAAGACAATAGTTAATGATATGTTGTAAAATGTATGATACTATAACAAACAACACATATTGTGTTATCCACACATATTACAACATTTGTGTCTGGAAAAAAGACACCTATTACAACTGGTGTTTCTAGTAAACTACAACATGCATAACATGTTGAATAAAATATGTATATTACAATAGACACACAACATGTATAAACAACCCTATTACAATGGTTGAATGTATGGAAAGACAACATATTTCAATTATTGTATAAACATGTATATTACAACAGGTGCACTGCATGTTGTAATAAACATCCCTATTACAACGAGTGTATTTAGTGAAAGATAACATGTTTAATTGTTGTATAATATATATTACAACGGGTGCACCACATGTTGTAAAAAACACACCTATTACAATGAGTGTGTTTATTGAAAGATGTGGTTCAACTGTTGTATATTATATATTATAATGGGTGCACCAAATGTTTTATAAAATACCCATATTACAACATGTCATTCATTAAAAGACAACATATTTTAACTATTATATAAAATACATGTATTACAACATGTGATCACATGTTGTATAAAACACCCCTCATAAGACTACACGGTCTAATACAATGGTTAACACATATTGTAAAATGGAAAAATGAACTATTGTAAAAAAGCATTTTATGTAGTAGTGTTAATTAAGTGTAACCCTAGTCATGTAGTGCCAAGAGTCTATAGACCTATTTTCTTGGGTCGGTGGGGGAAATAGTCAAATGGGTATCCTTGTAACAACCTCAGGGTTGTGAGTAGATTCTCAGAGTTGTATACTATTGAGTATATGTAGGTACAGGGAGTGTACATCAATGTGATCTTGATTCCAAGATTGTATGAGTACAGTCAAGGATGTAGCTCTAGTAATATGTGATAAATGATACGTGAAGCATAATATATGATATATGATTGATATGGGTTTCATACCCTTATGATAGGTGTCATGGCATTTGTAGATGGAAAGCATAGGTTAAGGAACAAATAATTCCCAACAGAAGTGTATTAAGCACATACCTTTAATATTGATTTAAATTATTACTTTGCACCACTTAATTTATTCCAAGATCTACATTTCCTATTACATAATCGCATACATGTATTAATGATAAGTTCATTCATTAAAGGTCAAAATCCTAAAGTTACTAACTTTTTCTACAAACCACTGATTTAGGTCTCAAAAACACCATCATTGCCTTAGTTAGGGTTTTCTAATCAAAATGATATATAATATTATGTATTTTGAAGATTTAGACTTTTAAATGCATTTTTGGTGATTTTTAGTTAATTAAATCATCCACAAAAATACCTACTCGAAAAACTCAAAACCAGGTTTCAAAAATATTTTAATGGATAGAGAGGATTTTTCTGAGTTCAGAACATATTTTAGATTTATTTTTAGACAAGTGAGTCAAAAGATATGATTTTTAGAAGTTGGACCAATCAGAAATTGACACATCATGAAACCGAGCTAGAGAAGGGGGTCAAATCGTAAAAACACACGGGAGCTTATTCCCCACTCGCATGAGGCCATGGCCGGCGATAGCAAGCTGCTGCTTGCTTGGATTTTTGGGTGAAATCACAAATCAACGTGAAACTCGGTGCGAAGGTATGCAAAAGAAAGCTCAAGGAAACACGAATACAGGGGTACCTTTGATTTTGGCGGATATGAAGAGACAAGGGAGATAAGGGCACCACAAGGTTAGGCTCTAAACAAGGTTCCCAATGTCCAAACATGAGAGCAACGGAGAAATTGACTTGAGAAAAAGGTTTGTTATGGTGAGGCGAAACCCTAGATGGGTATATATATAGGATTGGGTGCTATGGTGTATGGAGTCGGAGCTCCGGAATAGACTTGGGAAAAAGATTGGGCGTTTTATGAATACTCGATTAAAACATGAGATCTTGTGCTAGTTGGATGCGAAATTGAATTTTCAACCCAATGCAACTTGTTTCGCGAAGTTTTGTTGAGAAACAAGGGAGATATGGCTAAATAACCAAACTTTTTTTCGTCTATGTTTATTGTTCACGCGGGTGTCTCCTACCCAAGGTAGGAGACAACTTGGCAGCCGTTCGATGTGCATCACAGGGTTGATGCTGATTCGCTAGGAAAGCATTTAATACAACCTTCCAACTTAGGTCTTTTGATGCATTAAATGTATACATCTTTCTACAATTATTTGAGGGTACAAACAAAGTCCAAATAAACTCAAATTTGGTAGATTTACTAATTTTGGGGTGAGGAATCCGAATATAGAATTATATTTATATCTTGTGAAAGTTAGATTTTTTAATTAAGCAAATTACTATTTTCTCTTTCCTCTCTCATTAACGACTATTAGATTCTCCAAAAATAATATAAATTCACCCATAAGTCTTATTAAGTATGTTGGATACGAATTTGTCATTATTTTCATTTGTTGTAGTTGTTTGTTATTTTAAATAATAAGTTGAAAGTTTTGCACACGTTCTCTCTCCTAAATTTATCTTCTCATCAAATATTTTCTAAATTGATTCAAAATTCATCCAAAGGTCTATTTTAATATGTAGAATAAGAATTTGGCATTATTTTATTTTTTTGAATACATTTATTATTATATTTATTTTTTTAAATTTTATCACTTATTTATCCTTTTAATTTATTAGAGGTATCAAGAAACTTTCTAAAAATGTAAAACTTGGCCTATAAGCAATAATAAACGTGTGGAACACGATTTTGGCATTATTTCATTTTTTTCAACATAATATTGTTGGTCTTTAAGTAATTTTCTCTCTCCTGAATAAAATAAATATTTAAAGTTGACAAAATTAAATACAAATTCACACATAGACTCATTTTGACATATATATTACGAATTTGGAGTTATTTTTCCAATTTAAGGACATTAGATATTTTATTTCACCTTATTGGCATATTTCCCATTATCTTGTAATAAAGGCTTTAATATATGCATTTATCTTCCAAATTAGGTGATACTTGGCCCTTAAGTTTCTTTTCGATCAAGAAAATGAATTTTTTTATCAAATTTTCTCTTGGCTTTCTATATATGATTTTTGAAACAACATATCCTCATTATCCTCTTTTATCCAATATATTCCATATTATCTCCAATTATTACATTTATCATCTCCTTTATATATATTTTGGGATTTATTTACTTTTTCATATTCTATAAAGCACTAGAAAGTTATAGGACGAAATATTTCATTATCTTTATTACTTAAGTGGACATTTTACATATTAAGCCCAATTCTAAACTTTCATTGAGGTATTTGTGCATAAACCCAAATATTAAGAGAAAAGGTGAACAAATGCTCATTAAACCATCATATTCTCCAAAAATTGAGCAAAAAGGCCAAAGAGGGTAGAAATGAGAGGAAAAGATGGGAAAGAGGGTCAAAAGATAAAATGTTCAAGATTCAATATGTTACAGCACTCCACCCCTTAAAGGGGATTTCGTCCCCGAAATCACTAGCAATTAGGGAAGGGTGAGTGTGCAACCTCACATCACAAAACTTCAAGTTGTTCCTTCAACCATACAACTGCCACCAAAACTTATACTTCAACTATACCTAAGGGTTCAGAAACTTCACAAGCAACTTCTCCTAGGTCAGGTTCTCAAGGACCACCTAGGATTTCATTATTAAGATATTCTTTTTAGGAGATTTAACATTATTTACATTATTGGCTCATTAACATTATATTCATTATGATAACACATTATCATAATTATATTAATCATATCATGGTATATTCACTTTATTATCAAAAGGGTTATATTTCATTATCATCCATGAAACATTATATATGTATTTCATTTTTCTTACTATGAATTTTAGCACAATTAGGGGTTACTCAATTATCTCAACATTCATTATTATATTTGATCATTAATAACTTAGATTTACACTTCATTATCCTCATATTATCACTTTATTAAGTTATAACAAATTATTTCACATGGAATATTCAATTTGTCATTAAGCATACAATTATTCCAATTAATGTCACATTAGTTACTTATACTCATATTAAACATGTTCACATCGTCACATTATCTTTATTGCTCACATTAATGTCATCATTAATCATATCTCATATTTATTCCTTTATATTATTTATTTTGCACACTTATGTGAATACAATTACTTCATATTCACATTGAAGCCTTTACATGTATTTTAAATGATCAAGGTGGGACATCCTACATGTTAATGAATTGATTCACATTAAGTGACTAATCACATGTGTATCAGATAACAAGGTAACTTGCATTTTATATTGATGACTTGATTAATATGTGATTAGATGATTATATATATATATCATTTATGTGTATCAAAGTATGTTAATTGATTATGGCTCTTAACATCATTAATGTATCATAAAAGGCATTAATGATGTATAGATTAGGGTTAGATTATTACAACTTAGGGTTTAGGTCAGCATGACCATTATTTCCACTTATCCATCCTTAGCATGCATTAGGTTACAATTACCATTCTCATCATATCATTAGGGTTTATAGGTTCATTACATGATCAAACTCTTACATATTGACAATTAGCATTGATATCCATATTTTGTGCATTGGATATTTATTAGGATTTAAACGTATGAATTATTCATTAGATGACCATTACAAGTTCATTAATATGTAAACAAGCATGTTAGGGTTACCATTATGACTTGTTTGGAGAACACTAAGCAAAACAACCTCCTAAGCATGGAGTTAGGGTTTCTAAAGATAAATTAGATAGACTTCAAGATGTTATAGGGTTCCATCCCCCTAAAGAGGATTTCATCCATGAAATCTAACCACTCAAACATCATCAATTGACCATACACCACCCTTAAAGTGTTCAACCCATCAAGCCAAACTACATTAGGGTTAAAGGATAACTCTAACTAAACCATTCTCAAGATCCATCATGCTTCCATTACACACTCTGATATCTTTCCAAACACCCAAACTCTAAGGTCTAGGTTCTAGGGACACAAGGAAACTATCTTGGTATCCATCCTCAAACAAATCAAATTAGGGTTCCAAAAGATATACATCATAGAATCTAAGGTCACTATTGCCTAAAAGAAAACTATTTTGAGCAATTCATATTAGCTCAGGCCAGGCCGGTATCATATGGGAACGGGAGTCCTCATAGACCAAGCTAGTGGTGTGGAGGAAAATATTGCCAGCCCCCAAAATCCTGATCCTTTCTAGACACATTTGCTTCAACTTCATGCCCTAATAGTTGCCTAAAGACAAACCTAAACAACATTAAGTTATGCAAATTTTTAATTAGAGCATATTAGAGTTTTATTAATCAAGACTCTAAGGTGAAACTATAGGCTCCTATATCAACCTATCATCAGCATAGATCAAATCTAGGGCAAGCATGTTACTTAAACGAAACTATGCAAGTCTAGGGTTCTAATTAGGGAGACAAAATTGAAATAGTCAGATTCTGACTACCATGGGCTCTGATTCTATGTTGTAAAGAGTGGGACTAAACCACCCTGTACTAATTATGATAATCAAAACACATTTGGAAAGCATCTGAATAAAAAATTTCTGACTATATTCAATTTCATAAAAGATTGTACAAATACATCAAAATCTCCTTTTTAGGGTTACATCATCATACACAACTAGGATCTAGATAGAGGGAAGTCTAGAGTACTCCACTTTTGTCTCCAAGCAACATATCCATCAGCTAGTCCATGTCAACGCTAAGATCTTCATGCCATATCCATCACCTTACTCCACACATCGGTAGTTGGGAAAGCACCCAGCAAGAGGGAAGGAAAATAAAAGTATGTGTTACAAAAACTATTCTAAGATGGAAAGATAAGAGAAGCATGTAAAAGCAGGCTAAGGTTCATCATAAGATGATGATACAAGAGAATGAGGCCATATATATAAAAGAACATTTCAATAGATGCTTGCCATAAACAAATTAAAACAACAACATTGCATGTATGATTAATATTGACTATCTTAACTATGTAGGGTTGAGACACCTATCGGACCTTCAACCAAAGGGTGAGGGGAGAATAACACATTCCCAATCACCTACACATATTTCATGTACGGGGGAGAGTAACACGTTCCCCAGGGGAGAAATAACACATCCCCCAACTATGGGTGATTGTACATACAAGTACCACTACACTAGTTAATTAGTCTAATAAAATCAACATACTAGAAACAATGGCAAGTAATAGCATCATCCAAATATAACATGGAAAAGGGGTACCAAGACCCAAGAACAATATTCCAAAATGATTATGAGGCAAGTATATCAATAGATTCAAGAGAAAAGTTTACAAGGTGCAAATAAGCCTCATTACGGAAAGCATAGGTTAAGGAACAAATAATTCCCAACTAAAGTGTATTAAGCACATACCTTTAATATCGATTCCAATTATTACTTTGTGCCACTTAATTGATTCCAAAATCCACATTTCCTATTACATAATCGCATACATGTATTAATGATAAGTTCATTCATTAAAGGTTAAAACCCTAAAGTTACTAACTATTTCTACAAACCACCGATTTAGATCTTGAAAACATCATCATTGTCTTAGTTAGGGTTTTCTTATCAAAATGATATATAATATTATGTATTTTGAAGATATAGACTTTTATATGCATTTTTGGTAATTTTTAGTCAATTAAATCATCCACAAAAATGCCTACTCGAAAAACTCAAAACCAGGCTTCAAAAATATTTTTAATAGATAGAGGGGATTTTTCCGAGTTCAGAACATATTTTAGATTTATTTTTAGACCAGTGAGTCAAAAGATATGATTTTTAGAAGTTGGACCAATCAGAAATTGACACATCATGAAACTGAGCTAGAGAAGGGGGTAAAATCGTAAAAACACATGGGAGATTCTTCCCCACTCACACAAGGCCATGGCCGGAGATAGAAAGCTGCTTCTTGCTAAGACTTTTGGGCAAAATTACAAATCAACGCGAAACTCGGTGCGAAGGTATGCAAAAGAAAGCTCAAGGAAATACGAATTTAGGGGTACCTTTGATTTTGGCGGAGATTAAGAGACAAGGGAGATAATGGCGCCACAAGGTCAAGCTCCAAACAAGGTTCCCGATATCCAAACACGAGAGAAATGTAGAAATTGACTTGGGAAAAAGGTTTTTATAGTGAGGCGAAACCCTAGATGGGTGTGTATATATATATATATATATATATATATATATATATATATATATATATATATATATATATATATATACATACATACATATAAGATTGGGTGCTATGGTGTATGGAGTCAGAGCTCCGGAATAGACTTGGGAAAAAGATTGGGCATTTCATGAATACTCAATTAAAACATGAGATCTTATGCTAGTTGGATGCGGAATTGAATTTTTTATCGAATGCAACTTGTTTCGCGAAGTTTTTTTGAGAAATGGGGAGATATGGCTAAATAACCGAACCTTTTTTTTGTCTACGTTTACTGTTCACACGGGTGTCTCCTACCCAAGGTAGGAGACAACTTGGCAGCCATCCGATGTGCATCGGAGGGTCGACGCTGATCCGCAAGGAAAGCATTTAATACAACCTTCCAACTTAGGTCTTTTGATGCATTAAATTTATAAATCTTTCTACAAGTATTTGAGGGTACAAACAAAGTCCAAATAAACTCAAATTTGGTATATTTACTGAATTTAGGCTGAGGAATCTGAATATAAAATTATATTTTTATTTTGTGAAAGTTAGATTATTTAATTAAGCAAATTACTATTTTCTCTTTCCTCTCTCATTAATGACTATTAGATTCTCCAAAAATAATATCAATTCACCCATAAGTCTTATTAAGTATGTTAGATACGAATTTTTCATTATTTTCATTTGTTGAAGTTTTTGTTATTTTAAATAATAAGTTGAAAGTTTGCACACTTTCTCTCTCCTAAATTTGTCTTCTCATTAAATATTTTCTAAATTGATTAAAAATTCAGACAAAGGTCTAATTTAATATTTAGAATACTAATTTGTAATTTTTTTATTTTTTTGAATACATTTATTATTTTATTTAATTCATTTAAATTTTATCACTTATTTATCCTTTTAATTTATTAGAGGTATCTAGAAACTTTCTAAAAATGTAAAACTTGGCCTATAAGCAATAATAAACATGTGGAACATGATTTTGGCATTAAATAATTTTTCAGCATATATTTAATATTTTTGGTCTTTAAGTCATTTTCTCTCTCCTGAATAAAATAAAATATTTAACATTGACCAAATTAAATACAAATTCACACATAGACTCATTTTGACATATAGATTACGAATTTGGAGTTATTTTTCCAATTTGAGGACATTAGATATTTTATTTCACCTTATTGGCTTATTTCCCATTATCATATAATAAAGGCTTTAATATATGCATTTATCTTCCAAATTAGGTGATACTTGGCCCTTAAGTTTCTTTTTGATCAAGAAAATGAATTTTGTTATCAAATTATCTCGTGACTTTCTATATATGATTTTTGAAACAACATATTCCTCATTATCCTCTTTTATCCAATATATTCCATATTATCTCCAATTATTACATTTATCATCTCCTTTATATATATTTTGGGATTTATTTACTTTTTCATATTCTATAAATCACTAGAAAGTTATAGGATGAAATATTTCATTATGTTTATTACTTAAGTGGACATTTTACATATTAAGCCCATTTCTAAATTTTTAGTGAGGTATTTGTGCATAAACCCAAATATTGAGAGATAAGGAGAACAAATGCTCATTAAACATCATATTCTCCAGAAATTGAGAAAAAAAGCCAAAGAGGATAGAAATGAGAGGAAAAGATGGGAAAGAGGGTAAAAAGGTAAAATGTCCAATATTCGGTATGTTACAGCTTGCTTGTTGTGGACTAGCTTTTGAGCTCCCAACCAGTTGTTTGGTCTAGTGCCACTATTTTAATTATCCTTTCTGTGACCTTGGTGTGGGAAATGTTTAGGATTCTGAAAATCCTAAGATCTTATATGGGGTTGATTATGACTTCACAGTGGTCAGCTACTAGTTTGAGTGGTACACCTTAAAATACCTTCGATATTTAATATGTAACACGCAATATAGTATAATTGTATAGATTCAATTGGCAAATAACATGTATGCATATATATATTTGTGATATTGTAAATTTTTCATTTCTTATAAGTAATATATAACATTCATAAATTAGTCCTTATATATGTATATGCACTATCCTATGCTAAGTATAGTAGTTATTTATTTGAACTACCTACATTGATAATTATAATAATATACCTTGATCCTACTTGTAAGCATAAAATGTTACTAGTTGTTATATCATATAGTTGGGACATTGGGTCTCACCCATGTCATTATTCACATGTTTTAGGTATGCTAATATAGTGGAAAGGACATGTTGATAAAGATGTAACACGATATAATATAGTCAAATTTAGAGTGTCCTTGTACTCTTTCTTTCGGAGTGATGGGTGGGTAGTATATGATGTACGTGATAGTTTGTTTTATCAGGTGGTTCCCTTGTGTTTACAAGTTGTAACCAAATTGAGACACCATATATTGTCGTTGTTACATGAATGTGTATCATATTGTAACCATTTTTATCAAATATGTCAAGAGAGATTTCAATTTTTTCCATCAAGTTTATATGTAAATTAGTTTAGATGTGCAATACTTAATGTTTATATGTTATTTTATGAGGTTTGTGTGACTCCCACTCTTAATCGGATCTCTATTTGGATCACTTTATTTGGAATTTATCAACTCACATTTTGATGGTTATCCTAGTTTTAAGTTGGATTTTGCCTAAGGATTTGTCCTAATGATCGATTAGGATATGATTAGTGGCATGGGTCCTTAACAAATCACACAAAACATACTACTAAATTCTAGCTATTAATGTTTGGATTAATTTTGAGAGTAGGTGTTCTGTCCTCGTAGAATTATAAATATTAGAGTTTATAGTTTTAAAATTAGATTAATGAATATTAAAAAGTTAATGACTTAAGAATAGCAAATACTTGAAAGTCGGAGAATAAGGAGCAAAAATGCATAAAAACCTAAATTGATTTCACAATCAAGCAAGGCATTTATTGTACGTCACCTTAATTTTAGGTTTTATCATTTTTCTATATTACCATATAACCTGGGAACTACTTGACCCATATAATCCCTCAAGTCTAAATAATTTCGTCAACATTTTCAAAAGAATATATATATATATATATATATATATATATATATATATATATATATATATATATACTAATTTTGATGTATAAGGAGAGTAATCACCTTTGGCCCATTGGAATAGTAACTTGCAGTGTCAATTGTTCTAAAAGAAGTTCTTTTAATATGCTTGATTCTCAGTCAAGAATAGATGGTTTTTACTAGTAGCCTAAGAGTTATACAATAACTTAAATACTATGTGTTTATAGAATAATTAAATCAAACTATACATTGGGAAGACCTATTGCATGACATTTGTCATCACCCTCCTCATGCAACTATAAAGCTGCAAATCTATGTCCCTGGTCAAAAAAATAGTAACGACAAGTTTTCTTTTCATGCTTCCTCTCCATTGGTTGGATTGGAAACGCCATAGGACCCTCTTTTCTGGTCAGTAAAGTGGTAACTTCAAACCCTAAATAGTCATTAGACCTTCCCAAACTTCTTTTGAAATGTATTGGGGACATGTGAATATACCCTCCTCTAGAACAACCATAGCCCCTCACATATAAGCCAATTGCAAAAGAAACCTAAATCCAATATCGAACTCCAAATGGGTTGAAAATCCTCATCTTCCTCCTATCATCATCCTGACATTGCTTTCATAGAGACCCACCACTACATTTTCCCCTACCTCTGACCTTCATCTCCCCTTAGACCCCCTTGCATAACAATCGCCAGTTCACTCCCTCCATTGTGATGCTTGAATATGTAGCAACACCATAACCTTCGCAAAACCCTACCCTTGTTGAGAGAATGAACATGATGATACATACAGACCAGGAGAAGCACCTACAACAAAACATACAAACCCACTATCACCAGCAACAAAAAACCACCTGACAGTGGCTCACCCCCAAGTGGTTGCAATGCCATCCTCATCACCAAGATATGTCCTAAGGAAAAAAAATCTGAATTCACAGTTCTATCAAGAAAATTCTAGAGAAAATGGTCTGGAAACCAATTAATGAGATCTAGAGACACACTTCCCTCCTTATCTCTTCACCACCACCCCCTTAACATTTTTCTTTCACTCTGAATATCTTCCTAGATTAGTAGTGGTTGGTAAGGATTATCCGTCCACCCTCAATTCATCTCACCAGCAATTTTTTGTCCCCATGCATCTATAAAAGCAAGAGAATATCTCAGATTTCCAACCATCACAGGCTCACTCCTCAATCACAAGAAACACCCATATCTACTCCCAACACTCATCATAACTCCAAGTAAACTACTGCAGATGAAAACTCCATCGAAGTTCCACGAAACTTGTAGCACAACACCACAAAACATCTGGGAGGCCAAGGTGATGACCTCGTTAGGTTCAGGCAATCATGGAGGTCCACACCTAGCTAGGTCTGATGAATTCTTCCATCCACTCCATGTACAACATGTCTCCTCTTATCTTGTCCTCTCTTCTTTGATTTCAATCTAAGTTTAACCAAATTAAGATTTATGCAACTAAAATTATATAAATAAAATTTAACACTTGCATTAGAAAATTATATAGAGTCAACGTGATGCAGAAAATGAATGAGAAAATGAGACTACAAAATATTTACCTATGACATACCTAATATAATTTCTTGATTTGGATATTAATTGAATCTTACATTCAAATCTATGATGTAACAAATTTATACATGTGACAACAATCATTGCTTTGTAAAAATGCAAACCAATCAGTAGAAAATGATTGTCTCTAGTAATACAAGCATTTACATATTCCATGTGGTCTATACTAGTTCAAATGTGGTTACTATGTAACATAAAAATAAATGAATTATACATATTATGAACATGGGTAATATTTCATATATGACTACATATATGAAAATGACAACTACATAATTGGATAATGATTCATTACGGAATATTATAACAACTAAAGGTAAACTATTAAATAATATATTCACTAAGGGGAAAAATGGAAATTTCACTTAATTAGAATCTAGGAAGTGATTTCCAAGCCATGAAGCATTGAATAACCCTAGTAGATTCTCTCTTGCTAGTTTCGTGATATATCAGCCTCTTTGATTATCATGGACATCTAGATTGGAAATTCTCTTTTAGGACATGTACTAAATTCTCGATTCTTTCATTGAACAATTTGCCTCCCTCAACAACTCCATTTGTATAATTTTACAAAAGTGGTGAACCAATTTGTTATTATCCTTTCCTCTCATTGAAGGTCACCATGACTAAATTAAATGTTGAATATTGTTGAGAAATTGAAATATTGGATGATTTTCATATTGACACAAAAAATCAAAATATTGACAATTAGCTTTTGCTCACTAGATTCAGTGGGTCATATCCCTCAACACTACATAATGAATAATGGACAATTAGAGGTTCCCAAATACTGGTTACCCGCATATGAGAAAGTGATGTTCTCTCATAGAGGGGAGGAAGCTAGGCATCTAGCCACTAGCAAAGACAAAATTTTAGATTGATTGTGCCAATGGATAAATTGTTTCATTTTGCATAATTGGATATCTTGATATACATTTTGATAATCTCTTTATTCTCTCTAGTTACCACTTTGACTTGTTATACCTTATGGGAACTACCACACTATCTAGACTATTCTCTTATTATACCATAGTCCAACAAGAAAACATGCCTATTTTTTATTACGTAAATTCTTATTTTTAAACAAACAAATAAATGAATTCAGTGTCAACCTTGCTGACCAATATTTTCCCTTCTTGAGATCAATATGTGGTTTCATTCCCTCTAGAAACTCATGGAAAAGTGATACAAGGAAGGACTAGAAGATACATGCATGAGCAGTCCCCTATTTAAGAGTCAATAGGACTTATTCATATTGTTATTTTATATTCCTAAGTAAAAATATGCTTTTGTGACTCTCATGTAAAGCATGATTGTAATAGAGATTTCTTTATATTTTATGATATTATTTTGTAAATATTTAATTGTAAAGATATAATATTTACATAATGTGTCTTGGAAGACCAAATTTCTAGAGTGTGTCAAGTATGAATGGTTGATGCATCATATTAAATGATTTTGAGAGTTTGAGCTTAATGTTGACCTATAGTTTGACTGATGACCTATTGAATGGATTGCTTCTTGGACTAAGAGGATGTTATCACTGATATGTCTTTCAGGTATGAAACTAGATTGTGTGTTGGGGATCCAACCAAGGAGTGGTTTGAGACTCTCCAGAATGACCTTGGAGATAAGTTTGAAGCATGTATTATACATAGAGATTGGTCAAAGGTCATCTTGCCCTATGGTTGCCTCACGTTTTGGGTCAACACCATATATACATAAAAAAGTTTAGGATTATTTCCCCTTATGTTGAAGGAATTTTTGGATTGTGAGAACCATTGATCCCCCAACTTGTGGTCATATTGATTGAATAAATTCACTATTGACTACATCAATTTTGGTATCTTTCATTTGGGCCATTTTAGATGCCACCCTCCATATTTCTTATGATCCAGGTATGCAAGATAAAGAGTTTATCAACTGATGGTTAATTCTAAGAAAAAGGCCCCTCTAGTTGAGAATAGTAGTCCCATTTGCAAGAGGGAATAAATGAGAAGTGATCAGGTTGATGAAGTAGTTATCCACCAAGTTTTGGATTTCTGCTTGGAGGGTAATCCACTACACCTTCCGTATTTATTATGATCTAGGTATGTGAGTTAAAAATTTGATCATCTACTGGTTAATTCTAGGATAAAGGCCCCTACTCGCATTTGTAAGAGGGACTATAGGAGAAGTCTTCAAAGTTGATGAAGTAGTCCTACACTAGGTAGATTTCCACTTTGATGGTAATCCACTTGTCATCATTGGTGTGAATATGAGTGATTTTATTCACTTGGTGTCTGGTCTTTATATAAGTTTGGAAGAACTTAGTGTTATAGTTGCCCTGCTTGTGCCAGTTAATATGTTTCTTTTGGTTCCAATCTACTTCTTTTTTAATAGTATACGATGGTATTGCTTTTTCTATGCAATATCATGATGTTCTTTAGCAATGGATAGAGAGAAATTGGATATTACCTGACTCTTTTCTAGTATATGGAGGGTGGTATATTTTTATCTTTGCTATTTTTTGAGACGTTTGGAATCCCAACCCATAGTTTCAGCTTGGAAGGAAGGAAGTCTACTAGTAAATATTATGATGTCATCCCGTAGGGGAGGAGATGCTTCTTAAACTCTGACAGTAGGCTTTGAATGGATTTAGTGTGGAATGTTGTGATAGGCCTCCCATTAGTAGGGTTGTCAGTGAGGAGGAACAAATTATTATGAGAATGGAGTCCAGTAGAACTAAGACATTGAATCTTCCTTCCATTGTAAGCCAGGCATCATTGGCATTGACTCTATATAGTTTCTCATGAATATAAAGTCCCTTCAAGGTGATGAAGTTTTGTTGAGGATTGATATCAGGATGGTCGGTATAAATGAGAGTCTCTTTGAACATATTGTAAGCCTTCTACAAAATGTATTGGGTGTTAGTGCACTAAATAATTATCGTTTTCACAATCTGTTTATTATGGATTTTTGTGCACTTATTGTTCATTGTCATATCAATTTGTACATTATTATTATCATGAGCATGTGGAACTTGATTGCATCAAATACAAGTATTTTTTATCTTCCTATTATATTCATCATTATTTAGAAGCTTATGCTCATTTTTGTGAACTTTTAGGTGAATCTACAAGAAACTACATAGCTCGATACTATCGACCTATTTGTCAGCAGTACTGACACTTGCTCAGCAAGGAACATATGAAATTAAGAAAACTTGATAGTACCAACCATGGAGTCCGTACTATCGATAACCTTATACAGAGGATTCAAAATTCTCAAGAAATCTTGGTACTATCGACATCAACTCGGTACTACTGATAACTTCATAGGGACCACAACTTATCGGGGGAGTCGATACTACCAACACCCAATCGGTAATACTGACTCTACATGATCAGGGAAGATCAGAATTCATCACTACTCTTACGGTTGACAATTAATGACACCCTAAGTCACGCCTATGATTTAGGGGGAGTTCATCCAGACCTAAAAATAAAACATATTCAGTTGTACGATGGTAGAAATTGATGAAGAGAGGAAGGATAGGAGAAAGCAACATTCCAGGTGGTTCATGCAATATTGGTGGCCCGATTTGTAGTCAAAAGATAGGAAAACACTATATTCATTGGGAGAACTTTCCATACCTTCTTTCTCAAGGGGTTTTTCCTTGTTTCTTAATGTATTCTTCCTTCTCGTCTTCCTTTTCTATGTGTAAAGCAACTGAAATCATGTGGGGTTAATCTCCTTTTTTTCCTTAGGAATTTGGAGTAGCCCAATTTTGCATTGTAATTGACTATTATGATTTAATATATAAGTTTCTCTAAATTTATAGACATAAATCTATGACAACATCATGAATTATATGTGATTGATCACCATAGGTAGTTGTTTAAACCATGAATTCGTTCGAGAGAGGGATTAAGTGTTGGAAAACTCATAGATTTACACATTTTGTATCACACCTTGAGATTGTGAGGAGAATAACCCAAAGATTTTGGTAAAGTACCTAGCTAATAACTCAATTTCTATGAGAGTGGGATTGATATCAGATTAGGTAGTGAATTACACAATGAGTGTGGGTAATCCTTGCTACAAGTCTCTTTGTCCAAGGTTAGGAGAGATTAATATTAATGAAATTATGTTAATTGCAATGTTTCGTGGTGAAACTACAATCCTAAGGAATGCAATCCACTTGTGATCACAACTAGTAATCTTAGTTTTAATTCTTGAAAATTGGTTATTAATTCAACAAAATCACTCTTTTCTATTGGCCTAGCTAATCGAGTCATTGTTAGTAGTAGTTTCTAGATAAACATTCTCCCTGTGTTCAATATCCATGCCTCTTTAGGCCTATATTACATTGATACATGGACTTGTTTTTTGATGTGCAGTTCACATGCATGAAGGTTTGGCACTGTTGTTGGGGAAAATAGTGTGTCTAGCACTACGAGTGTGTGATCGGACACTCTAGGCCACATCTTTTTTTACATTCCTAAGTTGAATTCTAAATATTTATTTAACCACTAGTATTGATTTCTCACAGATTTCATTAATTTCAGGTATTGGTGTATGGTATAGATGAGAAGCACCGATTATGGAGCCTCATCTCCATCAAGTGTATTTCAGGAGGATTTCTTACATAGAATATAGGAGAATAGTGGTTCTGCACCACGACTGATTCAGACTCCACCACCTGAGATGCCATCATCTGAGGCTCTGATACCCCCAATAGAACAACCAAAGCAAGGAGAAATGGGTGCCACAGAATCTAAAGAGTAGACTAACTGGGAGAAGATTAAGGTTTCACGTGCAACTACTCAATTAGGCAATATTAAAAGGCCTTCTATAAATATGGGAAACTACAAGATAGACCCTAGATTGGTGGTACTGCTAAAGTCACAAGCGTTCCATGGCCATAGTTCCAAAGATCCAATGACGCATATCAATAATTTTGTTGAGAGTTGTGACATGGTGAAGATCGACAAAGTGCTAGTGACAATCATCTATGTGGAATTGTTCCCATCTTCACTGTAGACAGTGCATAGTCCTGGTTCCTTAATCTCCCATCTGAGTCAAAAGAAACATGGGATGTGATGATGGATGCTTTCTTTAAGCATTATTCCCCACTATAGAAGATGAACGAGTTGGTCAGGATGATCTATAATTTCAATCACCAGATAGAAGAGGCATATTCTAAAGCATGAGAGAGGTTTTAGATCATGCTGAGGAAGGTCCGCCATCATGGTATTGATCTTAATATCCAAGCAAAGATCTTCTGCTATAGGCTGCACCAAGGAGAGAGGACCACACTTGATAGAGTGTGAACACGATTCTTCCTCAATAACAAGCCATTAAGGTGTCATGAGATTTGAAGAATATGGATAAGAATCGGTCATGGGGAGAAGAAAGAGAACATCTAACAACATGGAAAAGTGTTGGAGAGTCTGAAGTCATCATGACATTGAATGAGAAGCTTGACCTCATAGCCAAGAAATTGTATCATAAGGAAGAAAATTCCTCTAGAGGAGAGGAAGAAGAATGCATGTTTGTGTGGAAGAAGTACCAACAGGACATGGGCCCCAATAAAATAGACCGCATTGAAGACATGCTAGGTATGTTGGTCAGTCAGAATGAAATGATCATTGGCCAAGCCCAGAGGGAACTATAGAGCCAAGGAGCACAAATCCACAATATCGAGACTCAAATTTCTCAAATAGTAGCAGAAGTGGTTTCTTTGAAGAATCCCAACTAGCAGGGATTTCTTGGGAATACAACAACATCTCATCAACATCACCATTTAAACTTTGTCTCTATTGTCAACGAGCCAGAATGTCTTACTGAGGAGTCACCAAAGAAACACATTTCATAGCCAGATTGGGTGTATGCGCCTAAGGTTCAATTCTCCCATAGTCTATATGGATACCGGGGGGATGCAATACAATAGTGTGATATTCTCACACATGCACCTTAAATGATACAGTACCATTGAAAGGTGATGAAAAGACTGCATCTTCACCAACTTTGTAGAGCAAGGAACTTCAAAGTTTCACCATTGTTATGTCACAAACTCCAGTTATAGAAAAGGTGCCTACGCAACAAGAACATGTGAAGGTTCTACTATGTAGTAGAACAATCACAGTCAGTATGGAAGAACCCACACCTCAGAAGGAACAACCACATGACATTCCATCCACAGGAGACATGCCACATTCTATCCCAGAAAGTGGCATTGAAGCAAGTTCAAAGGAAAGTGACATTGAAACAAGCTCAAGGGAGCAGATCCCTAATGTGCCATATGCTCCTTTACACAAGTGTATAGAGAAGCCAGATATTCCATTCCTAGATAGTCTGAATCTGAGAAAAGAGGAAAAAAATTTCAAGAGATTCATTGATCTTTTTCTAAAGCTCCACATCAACATCCCACTCGTGGAGGCGATAGAGAAAATTCCTCCATATGGGAGATTCTTAAAGGATATTATCAATAAGAAAAGATGAATTAAAGATATAGATGTCTTATGTGTTGATGAGGTGATGAGCACAATGATCTAGGGAGGTTCGTTGATGAAGAGAAAAGATCCAAGATGTTTCTACATTCCTTGTTCTATAGGTAGTAAACATTTTCAAAAAGCACAATACGACTCTAGAGCGAGCATAAATCTCATGACTCTTACTACTTTTTGGAATATGGGATTGAAGGAACTGACAAAAATATCCATGACAATAGAGTTGGAGGATGGATCTATAAGAGGCCATATGGGATATGTGAGGATGTTCTTGTAAAAGTGCACAAATTCATATTTCTTATGGACATTGTGGTCATGGATATTCCTGAGATATGAGGATCAAAGATGTTCTTAGGAAGGCCATTCCAAGCTACGAATGGCGTGATCATTTCCATTAGTAGAGGCTAATTGACACTTGGGATGATGATAAAGTGGAATTTAGACTTCCAGATGAATATTCACAACCATCTTGTGACAACCCATGCTAAAGAAAACTCATCTTGTCGAGCCTAGGACATCAAACAAGGGTGCTTATTGAGAGGCAACCCAACCATCCTATATTATTTTAGGATTTTTATTCTTTGCATATGTGTTCTTTACATTCTAGCTTTCCTTACATTATCTCCTAGTAGAAAAAGGTACCTTGATCATTCTTCATTGGTGTGTAGGCATAGAGCAAGTTGGTAGTACCGACCACACATTCGGTAGTATCAACAACATCATACTGACTGCATGGGTCAAGTTTTACAAAATCCATATTAGTGAAAATATATTCCATAAAACTAACTTTTACAAAGAGGGGTCGAGTTAACTAATGAGTATTCGATACTACTGACATCCAACTCGGTAGTACCAATGTTGAGTGATGCTCCATGTTTGAGATATCGAGATAATGCTCAAAAGAATTGAGAAATCTTAAAGAATCGATACTATTGATTTTTATCAGTAATGAAAATAACATAGCCACTGGAAAAGGTTGTTGATACCACCGACACACATGTCGATACTAACTCATAGAGCTTGAAGAAGGGTATCAAATACCATATCTCAATAGCACTGACACTCAAGTTGGTGGCAACAACACTGAGGCAAAGACACCAATGGAATTTGATCCAAAAAAGACAATGGGAACATTTCATCCACCACTACCACTGCCACCACCCTTCAAAGAAATATGTACCACTTTCCACCTCTATGAATGGATTTTGACTATGAGGGCATAGTCAAGTTCAAGCTTAGGAGGGTGATGGAACATATTTATTTTTTATTTTTTTAGCTTTATCTTTTCATTTTTTTTACGATCCACAATATATCTAGTGTAACTGTAGAGAAGTAGAAGCATGACTTCTAGATTTGTAACTGTAAAGTCTGTCTTCCATGTATGTGCAATAAAAAATAAAAAATTGAAAAAATTGGCTTAGTTGCAATTTCTTGAGTTACACCACCTAAAGAAGTGTATGGGTTAGTTAGCTTTTGGACACTTGATATGAATGTAAATCTTAATTATTCATGTAATGTAGAGGAAGATGGGGTTTGATCCTGAATTGATCAAACAATTGACGGAACCTTAAACTAAAATTTTAGAATGAAATCCTGAGGTTACCCTATACACAGGTCAGTAGTAGAAGGACATATCACAATTCAAGAAAGGCTTTGACTCTTAGTTATGTGATTCCATCAATTTTGATTCACCACCTTAAGATGATCAAGTAACCTGAATTATTTCCTTTTGATTGCATTGCATGGCATAATTGGTGACATGATATTTATTTTTCTTTTGATGAATTAGTTAAAATTTAAAAATTAATAAACAACTTTTGTGCATTTCATCTAGTTGCATAACAATTACATATAGATTGCATGCATTTTTCATCATTCATTTTACATCATGTGGTTATTGTTTTCTTATTAAATTATAGTGCATGGATACCATCCATACCCTCAGAAAAAAAATTGAAAGGAAAAAAATTTAAATGAGATATGTTAGTGAAGCCCAAACATAACTTTATATCATGCTAAAATAGTGGGCCAATGAAAAAAAGAGAGAAAAACTGTTGATGTTATGAAATAAAGAGGGATAAAGGATGCCCTAAACTCGGGTTGAAATTCTACTTCACAAAGAAATAAAAACATTCACATGATGCATTTTCTTCTTCACTTCACTCTCATCCATTTGATGAGATTTTCAATACATGCATCATTCCACCCAATAATAGTAAGCATTAGGATTCATGCATTTTTTATTATCATCATTCAAGTAGGTTCATCATGTTTTATTTTTGCATAAATAATTTAGATGTTACTTGTGATTCTTCATAAGCCACCTATTTCATTCCGTCCATTGCTCTTATTGGTAGACCATATATATGATTGATCTCCTCAATTCATTACCATAAGGAGAACTACTTCCAATTAGTTGGTAGTTAGGAAAGAGAAACGTAGATAGGGAATCACATGATGCTCCAAGAAAATGCCTGATTGACTATGATATTAACTTCTTTATTGATAGTGTTTCATTGATCTAAGGGTGGACATCTTTTATGGATTTTTTGGTCACTTGAGAGTAGTTGATTATTCAGTGGTCAGTAAAGGCCAGTTTGGGACCACCAAGTGTGGATAGTTGAGAATGAAAATTCATATCCTATGTCCTTTTGCTGAATTGTCTCAAATAGAATTGAGGGTGTGTTGCTCGAGGACGAGCAAGATTTAAGCTTAGGGGAGTTTGATGCACTGAATAATTGTCATGTTCACTAGCTATTTATTATGGATTTTTGTGCACTTATTGTTCATTTTCATATTAATTTGTGCATTAATATTATCATTGTTCTATGATGCTAAATTACATCAAATAGATGTATTTTTAATGTTCTTGTTAGATTCACCATTATTTGGAAGCTTATGTTCATTTTTGTGGAATTTTAGGTGAATATACAAGAACCTACATAGCTCAATACTACTGACCTGCCTGTCGGTGGTACTGACACTTTCTCAGAGAGTAATATAAGAAATTGAGAAAAATGTGTAACACCGCCTATCAAGTTAGTAATATCAATGACCTTATATGGAGGATTCAGAAATTCTTGAGAAATCTCAATACTACTGACATCAACTCGGTACTACTAACAACCTCATAGGAACTACAACTTATCAGGGGAATCGATACTGCTGACACCCAATAGGTAGTGTCAACTATGTGGGATTAGGCAAGATAAAAAAATCATTGTTCATCTAAAGTTTGACAATTAATCACGCCCTAAGTCATGTCTATGACTTTGGGGACTTCGGCTATACCTAATAATCATGTCATATTCAGTTGTACAATGGAAGAGAGTGGAAAAGAGAGAAAGGAGAGGAGAAAGCAATGTTTTGGGCGGTTCGTGCACTATGTGTGGCCCAATTTGTAGTGGAAGATGGCAAATCACATCATTCACTGGGAGTAACCTTCAATACCTTCTTTCTCTAGGGTATTTCCTTATTTATAAATGTTTACTTCCTTCTTGTCTTCCTTTTAGATGTATAAATCAATTGCAATCATGTGGGGCTAATTCATTTTTTCCTTAGGATCCAGTAGTAGCCAAATTTTGCATTGTTATTGAATATTATGATTTCATATAAATGTTTCTCTAAATTTCTAGGCATAAATCAATGAGAACATAATGAATTATCGAAGATTAATCACCATATTTAGTTGTTTAGACCATTAGTTACGTTTAGAGATGGATCAATCATTAGAAAACTCATAGATTTACATGTTTTATATCACACCTTGAGAAAGTGCTGACGAATGTGGGGAGAATAACTCATATATTTTGGTGAAGTACCTATCTAATAACACAATTTCCATGAGAGTAGGATTTGTATTAGATTAGGTAGTGAATTACATCACGAGAGTCAGTAATTCTTGCTTCAAGTTTCTTTGTCCAGTGTTAGGAGAAACTAATATTAACAAAATGATGTTCATTGCAATGTGAGGTGTGGTGAAGCCGTAATCCTAAGGAATCCATTCAACTTGTGATCACAATCAGTAATCTTAGTTTTAATTCTAGCATATTAGCAATTAATTCAATCAAATAATCCTTTTATATTGACCTAGTTGATTGAGTCATTGTTAGTAGTAGTTTTGGATACATGTTTTCCCTGTGTTTGATATCTTGGCCTCTTTAGGCCTATATTACATTGATATGTACACTTGAATTTTTGATGTGTAGTTTATGCGCATCAGCTGGCTATTTTCTTAGTAGGGTCGACCATAGTATTAAAGCCACCCGCCACAACCCACCTTTCACAGACTTGGTGATATATTTCCTGTGAATTCTTGATTGTCATAGACAAAGGTGATATGCTAGCTTTCGTTGATCATGTAGTGAATGAGTTGCCTATGATTAAAAATAATCTCAAGATCACATTGGACTATTTCCCAAAGAAATCATATTTCACTAGAGAAGCCTAAGGGTTCAATTTGATGCGAAGTGGAGCAACCAATCTTACGGATGACATTTAGTGTTGTTGAACCACTGCATCTAATTTCCATGAGTGCAAAAAGATGAATCCTGTATATGGATTTGTTCTATAGAAAAGACAATTTGGCCTTGGATTTAGCTCCTTGGACATGCCAATCTTACGGAGATAGATAATTTTCCTATTGTGGAGCTGCCTTGGATTGGTTGATAGATAATTTTTCTATTGTGGAGAAACACTCTACCACTTCGAACTCCTTTATCCACCCAGTTGAATATTTGCTATGATGAGGATGGATCTTCAATATCATGGCTACTTCTGAACTGGAAGCTAGTATTTGCTACAATCCTTCACTTGTCTGATCATCATCCAGTAATCACTGAGGTACCCTTAGTAGAAGGAGGTTGTCGGCTGGAGGGAGCCTTAGGACCTATTCCAATTTCTAAGATTTGATTAACAACTATTTTTGTCATTTTTTATTTAATTGATGGTTCATGAGAATCTCCCACTCATCCTCATTTGTTGCTTTCTCCTTGAAATTAGAGGTAGGAAATTTAGAGATTGGTTGATTGGTAGGTGGAGTGACTGTATAATATGTTTCCTTGACTTCTTATGCACTTGGAAGCGTTTAGGCTTCTTGGCATGTATTTTCAAACAATAGGGAATATGCATCGCGAGTGGAGATGCAACTGAGGACAACATGTCTGGGACAATTACGGAAGGGATGAAGGAGCAATCCATATCTACATGACCCACCTAGGCATGTTCTCATATTCAATCTGGAACTCTTCTCCATTCCAAAAGATCACTAGAAGCAAGAATTTGGAATACCAACTTCCATAATGATTTAAGAAAACTTCCCTCAATAACTAGTAGTAGTGGTGCCATCAATTTATATAGTTTTCCCTACTAGGTCTTGAAAGCTGGCGAGTAGTTGGATCTAATATAGGGAATCGGGTAGGTCAGGAACCCTAATTCACACTACCAACTTGCAAGAGATAGGATCTAAATGGTAGAAGTTGGGGACCACAACTGAACTGAAAGGTAGTTTTTGAAAATAGTCCAAGTTCCTCAAATTCCAGATGTCATAAAGTCATTGTGATTGGCTACTTGAATAATGTAGTATCCCAAATCCAGGTTGATTGCTCAAAACATCTCGTATAGGTTCAATAGGGTTTGGAATATGTTAAGAAGGGATTGGAACCCTATTTTGATGCTGATCACTTTCACCACAAATGTGAACTTCCATGGTTCCATAAGGTTTTGAAAAGTGGTTGGATTCACAATTATATTCAAAATCAAACCACTTAGATCAACACAGACATCATCTACATTATGTGAGTTTAGCACGACACATTTACTAGATGATGGAACATGTGGGTTGGAACTTGAGGTTTGCACTATATGCGTGCCTACCTAAGGTTTCCACTACATACGTACATGGTGGGTCATTGATCTACATGTTGTTGGTCATGGGTTCTGACAATGTGTCACCTTCACCTGCTTAGAATTAGGATCTTAGGTTGGGTCAATGAGACGGATAGAGATTTCCGATGAAGTAGAGACCGAATAGGGGGAGGATCTTGTTGTTACACCCACTTCCTAGGATTATCACTAATCATGAGATTAGGGAATACATTGAGAATGAAACTTAATAAAAATAATATCATTAACTTTTTTTATTTTAGACTCATTGTTTTCTCACATTCAATCACATGAACTAACTATACAAGGGTATTTGAAACTTGATTACTCTAATCACATTTCAACAATAAAGATACATATCTAAACATTGATTGCACTTCTCACACTTGCATGTACATATGACATGACAAACAAATGAATCCTCTATTATTAAGGAAACAAAGTTACACATCACAATTTACAACTCTCCCACTTCTTCTCAAGGACCTATAGTGACATGGACCCACTGAACTTAACTAATGTGATACATACATTTTTTGGCATATCTACTCTGGAAATGACATTATTTAAATCCACATGGTTTCCCTAAAACATTATGAGTATAGGGATGAGCCTAATCAGTTAGTGAATGAGTACTTTAAAGAAATAGTTTAAAACATTTTAATAGTCAAAGGATATATTTTATTGAACAATTGAGTTAAAGTAAAATAATAACAATGTACAAGGAACTAATCATTCACAAACATAAATATGGAAGGACACTCTAGATACCTAAAAGAGTGAATCAATACCTAAACATGCTTGATTAATCACAAAGAGAACTAGTAATTCAAAAACATACAAAGAATAATTGAACAACAACACAAACTTGATTATTCTCTCATTCATCTTCACTATGCCCTGAACCCACATGATGTGTACCACAACATGTGAAAGTATCACAAAAAACTATGATCCTACTCTACAAGACTTTGAAGCATGCCTCATATCCTAATTCTTTAGTTTCATAACCATGTCTATAGTTGGCATCACCACGTCTGGCTCTCGGCGACTATTGGGAGAAATCAGATATCGCGACTCCTCTCAACATGGGTACTCAAGCTGAAAGTCAAAGCCCTCAAACTTGTTGTGCACCAGTGGACATACTGAAGATGTCCACTGATTGCCACAACACATAACTCAGGTACAACTGGCATCCCTGGATGGTGTTGGATACCAATCATTTAAGGAGTCTACCCTCACTGACCTACACCCCCACATCCTACTAGTGTGCTCTGACTTCCCTCAACCTTTGTGAGATCTCTAGTTAGGAGGTACATGTCTTCCTCACAATGCAGGCCTCCTGTGAGGATTCAACAATGTTCAGGACATCTAAATGTCTAATTCATTCTTTGGACTCATAGTTCAATCATCAAATCAACTTTTCTTAAATTAACCTTAGAAACCATCATTTTCATAAATGATCATCAATTGTATCATAAATTGAGAAATGGCACAGCATCAGTTATCGTACTAAAGAATACTAAATTGTAAACACTTGAATCAATGAATAGCCTATCGTTAGGGTTTCATTCACCTCATTCACAAACCACACAACTGGCATAGGGACTTTATGCATCATAATATGAAACTGATAAAAGACTACTTTCAATAATTCACATATAACTAACATATATATGCTAACCTTATTTGAACTAAACTAGAGTTTCCACGTCATTCATTGAAATATCATGTATCAAGAATAACCTCGAACAAATGAATTTATAATGATAAAAGATCACATTCATTGAATTTCATTATATTTATTTGTAAACTTTCAACTTTCCATTCATCTAGGGTTTCACTTTCTTTACTTATATATATAAAAAACAACAATAACATGAAACAATATCCAATATAGTATCTGACATATATTTACTAAGAACTTAGATAAAATAATAATTTATAAACAAGGAGTTTCAAATAGAAAAAGTTCTTCATTCAATTAAACAACAATTTCAAACATAAATGAAAATCCTAGATTTTAGTATGTTCTTATAACTTCTACAATAACTTTTGGAATTCTAGTTTATATGGTTTATATCAATTTCTAATATAGTTTTATCATGTAAAATTCATCACAATAGGAAAACAATTCATTTCTGGATCATCTTTTATAAGCTTAAACTGATAGGTGAATTTAGGGTTTGTAGTCGCATACAAAGGAATTGAAGAGTATTGTAGATTTAATATAATTTCGTACAATCTACTATTTAAAGGAAGTACCCACTCACCTAAGGTGTGAAAACACCTTAAGAATGTAACCCCACATCTTAAATTCTCATATCTATATCAAAACCCTAGCAAATCACTAATTTCTTCTTCCTTTCAACTTGGAAACCCTAAGAATGGAGAATTATGGAGAAAGAGTAAACAAAAGGAGAGAGTTGATATCATTTCACATCAAATCAGACGAGGGGTGGAATCATGACATGTGAGAGAAGAATCACTAAGAAATCTATATAGAGATGACAAACTTACTTGATTCCATCAACTCTAGGAAGAGAAAACCCTAGATGCCATCTTCTCCACTTTCTTCATCCAAACCCCATCTCTCCCTCTCTCTCTAGGATTTTGTTTATCTAGATTGAATCATGAAATATGAGAGCTCCTAGTGTGTTAGGTTATTCATATAGAGAAATTGAGCTGCTTGGGTCAATTGCAATTTGACCATACTTATACTTTCATTTACTTCCACATAATTTCTACCATAAAAATGTTATTGTAAATAATTTACTAAATGGGTTACATATCCTCCAAAAATTATGAAAAATTAGCATGTTGTCTAACACATAGTTTCAAAGATTTTATAAAAATTTCATTTAGAGATATCAATAAATAACTAAAAATCAAACATTATACTGTTAAATAGTAGTCTACAGATTGGTCGGTCGAAGTATAGTTTGACCAAGAATCACATTCAAAGAACATCCAAATATTCTGATATTTTCTAATAAAATGAATGATTGAATTATCCATATCATATCCAAATTTCATGTTAATCAAAATTACATAGTAAATATGAAAAATCATTCACCATACTACTATACCTATCAAAATTTCAATTAATATACTATCAAAACCCTAATTTTGGCGATTACACTTTTAAAATCCTAAAACTTAAAAGTAAAATCATCATTAGAGTTAATTATTAGGTTTGAAACACCACAATTGAGCTATGATCATTAATCAGGTTTAAGTGATGATCAATCTAATTAAGCATGTAATCATCTACGTAATCACTATTTTATCAACTAAGCTCAGACATGGTCGTAACACCTATGATGGTGGAGATTTCCCTGACCATGAGTGTGACTACCTCCATCATGGCCATCTCTATTGCCTGTCACAACCAATACCATATCCTAGGATTTCTCTTTAGAATATTTAACTATTTTAAGAGCTATAAGATCATTGATGAGGTTGGATAGTTTGGGTATATTTGAAGACAGACTCCATCTTGGTCATCCTAAACATCTCTAGTTGCTTCGTTGGCTACATCCCTTCAGGTGTGTTGTAAATTTTCGTCCATATATCAATCTCCATCTCACATTAAGATATGTGATTGAACATAATGGGAACAGAGGAAAATTATAATATGCTAACTGCCTTAAGAGTAAGTTGAGACTATTCATGGTGAGATAATCCCAAGTTATAATGTTTCCAATAACTCTAACATAGAGGAGATCCACTATTTTCCACATCTCAAAGATAACATCTTAGATATATAATTACATGCTCTTCATCCGGTACATGTATTTTTATGTTTTAAAGACCAATAGATGCGCAACCTCCGTCAAGGTTGAAATGTTCAAGCATATTGTCTCCCACTCATAGGTGTACTTTTTGGAGAATACCTTTCTCTAATACCATTTGTAGGATCTATGGGCTCAACTACAATGTTTATATATATAAGGGCTTGATTAATCGACCATCTTATATAAATCAGATCAACTAGTCACTCATGAACGGCCAACTAGACTATTGGTAGACTAGTTAGATCAAGATCAGTCTGGCTCATCCCCTGAAGAGGATTAGTAGTGACTAGTCAAGAATTAGGCCTGACTTCTTAATTAATCAATTGTTGTGATCTTGTTTTCTCTTAATAAAAAACCAAATGTCTAGTAAAACCTAAATATTTTTCCATCTTAATTGAGTGATAAGTCTTATTAAGAAAAAATAATATGTGGATTGTAGGATTTCCTAGTAGAGAATATAACTATTGATATGGGAACTTCAATTTCAGTGTGTGAATGAAGTAAGAAGAGTAGAGTCATTAAATTTCAAATTCAAATTGAATAAATCTATATGTTTGAGCATAGTATTGTATCTAAGTGTTTCTGTATTACCAGAAAATGCTAGTTCATGTCCTAAAGAAAAAGTAAATTATTTTGTGCTAGTTGACACATTGAAGTATAAGTTTAATAAACTTAGTCAGAGATTATGGATTTATTGGTTTGGTTATATTTGAGTGTATGTGCTTCAAATAGAATCTAGACTTGAGGAGATCAAGGATGAATATTAAGCCACATTAGACGTGCTTTTGTGGGTCTAAGTCAAGGTTGCTAGTGGTGTGAAACAACTCGTGAGATCGAGTCATGTCCGGTCAAGGGCAGACTGACATAAGATCCAGTCAAATTGACCAAGGTAGGATGATCACATGACTACAGAGGCTGGCTGTTAGTGATAACTCAAATTGGATGATCTATTATGTTTGTATTTGACATGTTTGTACTAATATCTGTATATTTCACTGTTAAAAAGTGGGAGGTAGGTGATTTCTAAATTTTTCTATATATTAGTAATAAAATCCAATATATATATCTTATTTTCATTATATAGTAAACCTCACATTCTTATTACCATCCAAGGGGTATTTTGAACACCTTATTATTTTACTACCAAAAATAATCATTCATATAATATCCTTAAGCATCTAAATGCATAAAACCTTATATGTCCTTAGGTGATCAGGACTAAGATAAGAAAAATATAAAAATGTATAATAGGAATGTATTTATGTGTTCACTTTGAGTTGACTAACATAGATTTGCTCCTAGGATGAATACTCAACCTAGGAGACCAAGTATAATTTGTCTTAACCATTACTTGTGAATATAAGTTATGTGAAAACTCTATTTTAATTTAGAAATTTATACAACATTGACATAAAATTTCTGAAAATGAGGCATCTCTTGATATTAATTCTCCTTATTTGCAAATTTATGCCTTTCGAGTGGCAATCTTTACAAATATCATGAAAGTATGTGTATTCTTGTTATTGGATTTAACCCTCTTGTCATGTTAATTAATCTTGTTGATGATATTGAAGACATATGTCTTGCCTCCTTATTTTCCATGTTGTTGTTGATTAATTCAACTAATGTAGATGAATATGCATAATAATGTTTTATATAACGATGTACTTTTCTGTTCAAGGCTAACTATTCCACCCTTAATAAATAAAAGGTTGTGCTATTACACCATCCACATTTTAGGACAATGATTCTTGGTGTCTTAACCATGATTTAGTTACTTCTAGTCGATCTAGATGCATTTATGTTTTTGATAATTGGTTGTGGGTAAGATAATTTATGAAACTTTTTTTTATTCTTTAAATATATGCCTCGTTATTTTCAAGCACATTTTCTTGTTTAATCCTTTTGAACTTACACATTTTATAATAGCCCAATCATGTATGGTAACCCCCCTTATGACAGTTTTTTGACCTAAAATACCTAAGTATTTTATGATGCACATATTTGGCATTCTACTGACCTATACTTTTGTGTATCTCATTATGGGTGTTGTTTATAGGAAAGTGACTCATGCAGACCATTTACATAGGTTTAGAGTTGCAGTTAGCTTATAATTGTTGGTATGTACGCCCAAAGTGAGAATCATACGATGATTGTAATGGCATAACTTGTAATTTATTTGATTAATAAATAAAGGCAAACTTCCAAAATATTCTATTTAATTCAGTTATGAGATAATAATGTAACATTATAAATGCCTAGAGAATAATAATACTCAATGATATATGTATTCAAGTACATGACTCGAAAGAATGAGATCATATGAATGCTAACAGTACATATGTATATTCTTATTATGTTCTTAATCGGTTGTTATCATAGAAAATTGATAGATAACAACAACACATAAGATCAGAGTGGGAGTTTGTCGATCGAAAAATCACATTTGTTATTCTACTCTTCTAAACACCACTACTCATCTCTGTGCTCTTCACTTCCACTATCTGTGTTCTCACATGCTTCCGTTAATCCTATTCCCTCGAAAAGTGGAGATCTTCACTTTATCATCCGTGTTATCGGAAAATAACTAGATGTCCTTGTTCCATTAACATCCTATTATTAATTATATTTCCATCGTCTGTTTGTATCCCTATATAATCCCACTCGAACTTCTATTTTTCTGATCATAGCTGCAGCCGCAACCGTAGTCGCAGCAACAGCTGCAGCGGATCCCTAGGTTACCCGTCTACGTGCGGGAGAAGTTGCAAGAACTATTACCGTCTAGGAGAAGTTGCAGGAACTACTACCATCTGCTCATTGTTGAAGATACTGGATCAATAGACTGTAACTACTACCATCTACTCGTCGTTGAAGATACCAGAGAAGTTGCAGGAACTAATACCATCTACTCGTCGTTGAAGATACCGGATCAATACAGATGATGTCTCTTGTCGTTGAGGATACCGGGATTAACAGAGATGACGTGCTTCTGTAACTTGTCGCTCGATGCCTTCATTGCTTATGTTTTGTTCCGTCTATCATTTCCAATCAACAAAGTGACGCCCAAGTTTATGATTTATCCATGAAAGCTGTGGCAAGATCAAAACTGTCAATATTATCTAATTATCTGCTCCTATTTAGTATAAATATATGTCTGTTCATCATAATAACAACCATCACATATTATTTGATTATTTTTTTCTATATTGTCTCTCTGTTCATGTCAGCAGTGACTGCGATATCATCTGAATATCTTCTCCCATGCCCGAAGAGATACTTAAGACCTTGTTTGTTTCTTAACTTCTTCCCCAAACTTGTCTATCAAGAGAAATTAGATTATTCAGTGCTATTGTGGGACATCCGAGGTCAGATAAATTTGTTCTTAGAAGAAGCTAATTCAGATTCTCGGCCTGTAGCTGTATAAGGAAGAAACAACACTCAGGAAAGAGGAAACAAGCACCGCATTCACAAAGGTAAATTGATGAGTTTTAGGAGTTCTTTATTTGTTCTGTATATTGGTTTTCGTGAGGGTATTGTTCCCCTTCAAACATGATCTTGATTGTTTAAACATATCGTGATTGTTTATATGGTTATAATACATTGAGATAGCATCCATTCCGGTCGGACGTAGACACCCATAAAGAATGTAAAATCACATTTAGATCTGGTATTTATATATATTAATTACCTTTAGTTTTTATAATAATAGAAAGCCTTTAACGTTTCACTTCATGTCCATTTCAGCCTATTCATGTACAGTTTGCTCGAAAGATTACAAACCATCTTCATGGATTCGAATGTTGTTACTTTCATGAAAGACAAGACTATCCTACACTTGGAAGGCCTCTTTTGTTAATAGCACATACAATATTTTGTTATCTATGTGCATCACTTATACTATTAAAAGCTAAGCTGCGATTGAATGCCAGTGCCAGTCATAAACTGTGTGTCTTGCGTCTGTTGCGGTTTCAAGAACACTAGTAACAACCATGCACGTTCTGGTTTGAAGCTTATTGGTGACCGTCCCTCATTCTTATTATGTTAGATGTAGCTTATTCTTTAATACAACGAAAGACATTTATAAGATATATGTAACAAGCTGAACTTATCTTCTTTTTATATGTTTGATATGTTCATCATTTTCAGCAGTAAGGTGATTTTAAACAGTTAAATGTAGCCCCAATGTGGTGTTAATATTACCATAGTGGCCGGTTGAGTAGGTCAGATTGCAAATTCGTCAAGAGGCCGACGTGGTTAGCATATAGACAACCAAAAGTCTAAATTTTGGACAGACCTGGCTGAGCAGTTAATCCAATTGGTAAACAGATAGAACTGGTCTATGTAGCAGAACCAAACATGTCTATATGACATGCACTTGCAGCGTCCGCTATAGGAGCATATGGGAGCCATTATATTCATTAGACCCGCAAAATCCTTACTGACTTCACACTCCTTTTTTTGTGTCCTTTTTTTGTGATGAGGAAACGCTCTGAGTTAGAGCAATAGTTAACCAACCCCTATCAACCTCGGGGTTAGGGCTGTCAATTGGGAGGGTACGGGGAGGGTAAGGTCTTACCCTTATCCTTACCCTCTTTGGGTAGCGGGTAAGGGTAAGGGTAATTATCCTTCTCAGCAATCCCCTTACCATCCCCTTACCCTTACCCTCTTCTCCACAGGTTAAACGGGGACGGTAAAGGGTAAGCGGATAATTTTGACAAAAAAGAATTTTATACACATTGTGTGTTGAATTTTAATAATTTTATAACTAATTTATTGATAACAACATATAAAACATTATATCCAATTCAAAATCATATGTTTCTCCGTGTAAAGTTAAGTCAATTCACACAATAATAATTTTTTATACATAAATTATTTTTTTCCTTTGCATAAGTATGCAGAACAAATATTTATTTCACCAACACCTCATTTTCCGCAAGATATATATTTTTTCTCTCAACAAGAAAGTATTACAAGCACAACACCAAGTCATTTTTCAATGATAAAATAAAGTATTAGGGTTAAACATTTACATACAAACCCCTTTAGAATATTTATATTTGTGCAACCTTTATATCATGTGCGGGTAAAAGGGTAAAAGGGTATGGATAATGTCTATACCTTACCCTCCCCTTATAGTATAGAGGGGAATCGGGGAACGGGTAAACGGATAAAGGGTAATAAAAATCTTTACCCTTACCCTTACCCTCCAGGGTATGGGTAAGGGTAAACGGATAATATCCTCCCCATTGACAGCCCTACTCGGGGTCAGACACATTGTGGCCGTTTTCCCATTGTCATGCTCAACCACTACCATTATCTGAATTTACTAAGTTTGTTAAATAATGCTGTCTTAAAATACGTTTGAATCAAACTGCTACTATGGGCGTTTAATATAATGTTATCTTGTAAAATACTGAAGTATTAAATGAGATTCCTCAAATTTTGTCATCTGTGTTTGACAACTAATGTTCTAGATATGCATTTTAGGTATTTAGATTCTAACACCGTTACTCAATATTTTGTATTAAAATTGAATATGTTAAATTATGTATGACTATTTTGTAAGGAAGAAATTACCGTGTTTTGTGATGTATTAGGTCACTTATTATTATTGGTGGTATGCCATTTTATGTTGATAAAATAAATGTTTGTATTTTTCTACCAGTGCTGAAGTCATTTTGTATATGTCTATTGTTTTAAAATATGAAAATATTTATTACCTCATTGTTGATATCACTTATTGAACTCCTCCATGTCGTCGGTAACCAACAACTAATAGTCTCGCAGTCCTATAAGAACACATTAAACGTCTCACAAAGATCGATATTTGAAAGTGTAAGTTTGTTGGCTCACTACATCTTTGGACATAGTGGATTATGTGCATGAAACATTGGTGCAAAATATTTATTTCATATAGATGATGAAAAATAGAAGATGTTTTTGTTTGAATAGCATTTACAATATGTATTGGTTTATAATATAGCATATACCTCAATTTGAAAAATGATTCTAAATCCCTTTGATTTTCTTTAAAAAGATCTAAATAGAACCTATAGGGCCATACCTATTTACTAATTGATAGGACAATAATACACCTTTCTAAATTATGAACATCACACAAAGTAATCATGTTTATATTATTAATCTGAAGTTGTGAAATGTTCTTTAGAAAAATATTCCTATGACAATGTTCGCTCTATATAGGGATAGATAATGATTTGACATGGGGGAGAAAGTGTTTTAGAGGGTGGGATAGTCATGGTAGTCTTCTCACTCACGTTAGTAGGGTAGATTTTGAAGATTGCACCTTTCAAAGGGACACAATTTTCTTTCTTAAATTTTATGAAAACGAAACCAATTTACACTCATATAATATCATAGATGAGTACTATGCCTATATTTGTTTTCAAAAATCTTATATATTAATTCAAATTTTAGTAATTCTACTTCTTATGAACACATTGAAGATAATACCTGAGGATTGATATATACTCGATTCATTTTTAACAGAACATGAGTTGTATGTGGTTCCTAATAATATTCACACACCCTTTAAGACATTTACCACTCTTTTTTTAGTAATTATTATAGGCACCATGAAATCAACCATGTATATTTACATAGTTTTGAGACCTATCAGTTATACACATTCATATCCAACTTCCTATGGATCAATCACCCTTCTTTTATTTTTAAAATCTACTATAAGAAAGCTTATATTTCTTCTTTCTAGATCAATTTTTCATAATTGTTTTGATCAAAAAAATATTTTGAAAACTTATATTATTTTATTACTAGACAAAATATTATTTCATCCACGACGTTCTTGTTGAACAAAAGTTAAGTTGGACATTATTCTGAGCTATACAGATTTGATATGTAATTCTTGTGGATAAATTTTACCTTTTAGTGACTAACATTATATGTGGATTTTCCATAAACTATATCTTATCCTTACCTTCGTATTTCGTTGTCCAATTACATGAACCTCTTATTTTTCTTTGGATATTTGGTTTATTCGTTTCTCGAACACGTGGATATTTCTATTTTTTGGTTTTACATGCATATGGCTCGCTTAAGCGTCGTAAAGTAGTTATACAAAAGTATTAATCTTTTCAAAATATAGAGGCAGTTAAGTTTACGTAAAATACTATAGAGTGATCCATTATTTCAGAGTTCCTCACATTCCCAACATTTCATGTATTGTCTCATAATTACTTCTTTCTTTGTAGGCTACAATGTTTCACCCTTTGAGATGAAATTAAAAACATTTCATAGAGAATAAACACCTTCCACTAGAATTGAAACCTTTATTCTATAACATGACACATCTTATATGCAACAAGCATGTGTAATAAGGTATTCACTTGTACAAAATTGAGATAAAGTATGAGCCATATTTTAGTTATAAACTTAATCTAATGGGTATTTTAGCTACCAAGAAGAACATTTCCAAATTTGTGTCAATGATCTTTCCCTTTAAACTTACATGGGAAACTTTTACTTCAAGATAGGCCTTGTTTTGTAGGATTTAAATGCAAATACTCAATTCAGAGATGCTTCATGATTTTTTTATTCAAAAAAGTTTGGCTAGATGCAATTACAATTAGTCATGAGGAATCCAACCACATTTGATTTTAATATTGACAGAAAATGTAGAAAATGATGTCATTCTTTTCTAAATGATTCGATTCATAGGATAGATCTAGCCTTTCTTTTGATGTGACTCTTTCTCTCACCCCATAATGGAACATACCTTGATTTAAAAATTTCAATTGGAAAGGATTGTAAACACCACCACTATTTTTTCCCTCATTGTGGCATGTTGGAGAAAGACTCTTGATGTCACAATGTTATCTCAGGAATTAATCAACATGTACCACCACATCCACAAAAGGCCCTCTGGAATGGTACACAACTGGTTTAGTTTGACAAGACAAGTTGAACTTATAAACTACAAATTCAATATGGTTCTCTTTCTTGACATCTATCTTTCTTCTTCATCATCTTACTGACTTCCTTTTCCTTTCTAATGCTCTAAAAATGATATCCAATGTAAAGGTGGAAAGGATACCACATAGTATGTGAGATTGTGTGGTTTTAAATTTTTTAGTATCACATACAAAAAACATAAAATTCTAAAAACACTTGTGAATCTAAGCATATAGTTTTACTTGAGGATTGCAGACTGATTCTCTGAAATATTTGTTTTTTTAAGAAAGTATCTTTTCCTTGCTAATATACATGAATATATGTGTAGAATCATGACTAAAACACCATTAAGAATCAATTATGTACATGGAATCTCATTAAGTGTTGAAGTTAGTTTTTTATACTAAAACTAATGATTATGTGAGTTATTTCATTCATCAAGCACCAAAAACAAACAAATGTGGAATGATATTCATGGATGTATAATGAGTCAAAATGATATGTTTCTTCACAAAAACATCAATGACCTAAAATATTATTTGTCGCTCAACAATATGCCATTACACTAATGAAAAATGGAGTATTATCAATCAAGAATGGTGTGTCTTATTTTTTTAAGAAAATTTTTCTGTTCGTCTCCTTTTGTTTAGTGATGTTTACAACTTTCATTACTTAAGTTGTTTGTGGATTTGTTGTTATATTGACATTTAAAAGTGAAAAGTTACATGTATCAATATATAATAAGAACATGTACATAAGTGATATATATATATGCATACATTCAAACATGTGGGTTGATGTGTGTGTATCATTTTGAAAAACTTTGGTGTGATTTATAAAGACTGAGAATTGGGAGTTTTGACTTGAAAGGGATAAGGAAATTAGGCAATGGCATAAGTAAATGGCATTCAATTAGGAGTGTAGTGAAGACATCATAGGGATATGATTTTTTTTACAAATATCAAGGAAGCATCAATAAAATAATGGAGAGGAGAGACGATCCCATCAAATGAAAATATAAAATAAGTATTCCCATAAAAGCATATCTACTTGAGGGAAAAATACATCTTTTGAAAAGGCCACATCAGTAGATCAAAATCCATTTCATGAAATGGTGACATTTTTTATAACAAACACTAATGCATGTACAATATAGAATGATAAGGTAACATCCCTCCTAAGTACTACATCAACACAACCCTTTTAACTACTACAAATAGAAGAATATAATAAAAAATGGAATACAAAGATCTCAATTTTATTAGATGAATTGTGAGAAAAAATGGAAACCAAACATGATATTGTATTGTAGGATAATGGAATGCTTTTGAACCAAAAGGGACTAAACTATAATAGTTGGCTAGCTTCTTGTTTGTTGACCATGCCAATATCTTGAAAGTGATGTTTTCTCACCCATTGGCACTCATATACGAATTTAGGTTTGCCAATGCCTATATGGCACCATTTTTATGATTAAATATTAGAAACAAATCATAATTTAAGTATTAGTGATTCCTAAAATAAGATTTATTTATAGTAACATGGACTTTGCATTATCTTTCATGAAAATCCTTCTCTTTTAAACTTGAAATCAATCGATGGAGGTATTTATGAATAAATATAAGAAATAATCATTTAAATATAATGATGGATATCACATCCATCCATCTAAATTATAAAATTATTGAAAGAACATCCTTCTCTTAAAGGAAAAGAATTGAATTTTTTATGAGTGCAATATAGAAAAGCCAAGGATACATGGTTTTTTTTATGCTATGAAAATATGAAATCATCATTCCACAGACAACATTAAATTATGACATATGTGCTGTTACTATGGAGAAAGAAAAGTTGACATCAAAGCTAGTGAATGAGGTAGCATCTCAAGTGGTCATGCAAGTATATAACTTATATCTATGATGGTAGGCAGGAACACTGTTAGCTTCCACTATACATATACTTGTCTAGGGTAAGTGGTCATGGTTTGTATTGGATGCATGGCTACATGCAATGATAATAGTCCTAATCACTAGATGGAGAATAAATAGAAGTGTAAGGGAAAGGTGAGACCACAATATGAATTGGTTGGCATGCTAATTAGATATAAAGAGTGAAAGAGAGAGAAATATATGCCATTTAAACCTTAATTTTTTTAACATGAATAAAGGAATAAAATCTCTTTGCATATGTGAATAATATGTTTAAACATACAAATGATGCAATCTTTATAGCACCTTAATGTATTGTGTTCTAAATTCAATTTCTTACTTATTTTTGTAAATATAAATACAATACACCTAACAAAACATTGACAATAAAAGAAAACTTGGATAAAAAAATTCATTTTGATATGTTCTTACACTTATAGATGGATATCAAACTGAAACCCACATGATGGACTAGACAAAAAAATGAAGCGCAATAAGAAAATATGAATGGGAATGCTTATAGAATATACAAAATCATTTAAACTTAATAAACATGGAACAAAGAAGGGTAGTGATGATTTGTTTCTACCTGAGAGCTCTAGCGATGGAGAAGCGCTGCCACCCTATGAATGGTCCTTAGATCTGGAAGAAGAAGTCACGTGCGAATGATCTTGCTGCTCCATTGGAGTCTCCTATTGATTGGGGTGACCCCTTCAAGGTGGGTGACGATAGGAAACTAGCTTCTCTAGAAAAAACTCACATCTGCGTTGAAGATGGCAAGCTCATTTTTCCTCACTTGGATCTCTCTGATGGCGCACATCGTTGGAATCACTATCTCCTTAGATACGTGATTGACTTTTTCCCAGATATTGATCTTCTTCATCATCATCTATCTAAGTTATGGGTTTTATCAGAAGATTTCAAAATTATAAGAAGAGATTTTGGGCTCTTTATCTTTCATTTTGCCAATGCCACAGATATGAATGATGCTTTGTGAAGAGGTCTGTAGTTTGTTAAACGCATGCCTCTAGTCTTGATGAAGTGGCACCCAGGTCTTCTGATCAAGTAGCTTTGGTTTAAATATGTTCCTGTGTGGGTGTGAGTCCATGGTATCCTATTAGAACTATTGGACTTAAGAATGTGGGAGAGAATTGGCTCTTTTCTTGGTGACCCAATTCGCACTAACCTAGCCACTATGAACTATTCTCAAATTGATTACACTAGATTACAAATTATTATGAGTTCAGACTCTATTTTCCCATCATCTGTGGCGATTCAAAGTGACAGAGGTGTTTCTTACCAGATATTATTCGAATATGAGTGGTGTCCTAGTGTTTGTCATAAATGGAGATTGTTTGGGCATGAACCAGAACTCTGTTGGATTTCTTCTAAGAATTCAATTACTCCTACTGAAGCTCTACCGTCTTCCCCGTCTATTTTAGAGCCCCAGAGATCTATAAATTTTACTCCATTTTAGGTGTTTGATGATAGGTTTCAAAGAACTAATGATAAAGCTATTGCTGATGAGGGTCTTTCTGGTTCAGTTTTGAACTTCTTAGTTTATCCGCCTAAAGTTAACTTCGAACATGCTACCAGCTTGACATAGAAAATGAATGAGTTTGTCTTCTCTCCTATGACTAACAAACTTGATGATCTTGAAGTTATTCAATGAATCAAAACTTCAAAATCTCCTCCTAGAATGTGAGAAGCCGCAATAATAAGGTTAGAGGTGTCCAGGAGGAGTTACTTAGACTCTCTAGTCATTTTGTTGTTTTGAATGAGACTAGACTCAGAAGTAAGAAGACTCTGAATTTCATGGCTCGCCACTTTTATGGATATAACTATGTTTCTAATCATAATTCCCATGCCCTTGGTCGTAGTTTTGTTATATGGAAATCTGAAATTTGTGATGTTGTCAAGATTTTCAAAACTGATCAACTTATTCATCTTAGAGTTACTATTGGTGATTTCAATTACTTTGTTTCTGCTATATATGCCCATAATGCTAACTGTGATAGAACTAAGTTGTGGGATTCCATTGACTTAATCTCCGTTAGTATGGATTCTCCTTGATTGATTATTGGTGATTTCAACGCTGTTAGGAAGGATTGTGAAAAGATAAGCATACATCCTCCATCCTCGAAATCAGTGGAGGAGTTCAATGGGTGTACGCTTAATGTGGCTTATTTGAAATCGATTTGAAAATCACTACCTTTACTTGGGACAACCATAAAGATTATGATGACTTTGGTATGTCTAGAATTGACAAGATCATCTATAATTCTCTCTTTCTTAATAGTATGTTGGATGTTTGTGGATAGATTATATCAAATACTATTAGTGACCATCGAATTCTTCACCGTCATATTGGCGAGGAAAGATGTGTTAAATCTCTCTTCAGATTCATTAACTCTTAGACTAGTCGATGTGATTTCCTGGATGTTACCAAAGAAAGCTGCAGTCTGGAGGCTGTCAGTTACTTATGTTCTCTGTCTATAGGAAGTTTTCTTTTCTTAGATCTAATTTGAGGAAATGGAATTCATCGATTGTGGGTAACATGGTGGATAATGCTAAAATATTGAAAATTAAACCTCACAGAGCTCAGGTCTCTATTGATTTAAATCTGACAAATAGTCTTTTGCAAAACAAAGCTAAAGTAGCAAGGAAGGAACTGTTTGAAGCTTCTCTTCTTGAGGAAAAGTTTTGGAGACAGAAGTGTCATATTCAATGTCTTAAAGAAGGTGATTATAATATGCATTTCTTCTACTCTTCTTTGAAAACAAGGAGGAAAAGAAATCTCATAAGAGCTTTGAATATGGATGGTACTATTAACTGTAATTTTGAGGAACTAAAAAAGTGTCTTGATGACTTTTACTTCAACTTGTTTAATTCCCCTCTTTAGGCGAGTGGTAGTGTTAATGGGATTTGGCATGGAGCTAAGCACTCGATTTCTCAAAAATCTGTGTTAATTTGTCATATTTTACAAGTTGAAATTGATAATGTTATCAATAAGGTTAACATTGATAAAGCTCCAAGCCCTGATGGCTTTAATGCAATGTTTATTAAAAGTTCACGGAGCATTATTGGCCCTGATTTTAGTTATGGTGTTCATGATTTCTTTCACAATGGTAAAATATTAAAGAAAGTCAATTGAACTTTTATTACTCTTATCCCTAAACCTGGAGCTAATTCTTGTGATCTAAGAAATTGGCGTCCAATTGCTCTCTATAACATTGTGTACAAAGTGATATCGAAAATCCTAGATAACAGGTTACAAGCCGATCTCCCCACTATTATTGATCTAGAGTAGTGTGTGTTAATCAAAGGGAGGAATATCAAAGATGCATTACTTTTAACTAATGAGATCTTTCATTATTTTAATAGGAACACAATAGGAAGTAGGATGTGTGTGAAAGTGGATATTACTAAAGCCTACGATTCAATTAATTGGAACTATCTATTCTTGTTTATGTTTAATATGGGTTTTCCTGCCATTTGGATCAACTGGATCACATATATTTTTCATTCTACATCATACCACGTTTTGTTCAATGGGAACCTTCCAACAACTTTTAACCTTCTAATGGGATTCATTAGGGTGATCCCATCACCCCTTACCTATTTGTTATCATGATGTAGGGTTTGTCTAAGCTTATTAAGGAAAATGTTAATGACAATAGCCTCAACCCTATCAAAGCATCCCCTAATCTTGCTATTTCTCATCTTATATTTGTTGATGACTTAATGGTGTTTTCTGAGGTTAATGCTTCTGATGCTGAAACAGTTCTTAGTGTATTTGAGGAATTTGTCAACTGTTCGGGTCTCAGGTTTAACCCTAATAAGAGTGATATTATTTTTAGTAAATGTGCTAAAAAGGAAGAGGTTCAGGAGATTCTTGATTTCCTAGAGTGTACTCTACCGGATAAGTATCTTGGTAACCCTCTTTTCATAGGGAAGTTGTCAAAAAACCATTTCTCTACTGTTATTGATCAGATAAAGAGGAGGCTCAACGGTTGGAAGCCAAGGTTTCTATCACTGGATGAAGGGAAAGAATTGATTAATTCCATACTTGCTTCTCTCCATTTGTACTAGACTCAGTGCTTTCCTCTCCCTACAACTGTTAGTGACTTGATTGAGAAGATTTGTAGGGATTTCTTTTGGGGTCAAACTAATACCAAAAGCAATGTACACTTAGTGATGTGGGATCACGTTACTAGACCAAAAAAAGAAAGAAGCTTAGGAATTAGAAAGGTGAGAGATGTGGTTGAAAGTTGGTTAATCCGCAATTCCTGCAATGTGGCTAGTAAGAAAGACTCAATGTGGTTCAAGTGGGTGCATGAGGTTTATCTCAAGAAGCTTTCTTTTTGGTCTGTTTCTCCCTCACCAAAAATGTCTTGGTTCTACTACAAGACCCTCAAACAAAGAGATAAGATTTTATAGTATGCCAAATTCAGTATTGGTAATGCCAAGAATATCAGATTTTGGCTTGACCCCTGGTTCAATATCTCCTCATTGGTTACTCTACTAGGTAGAGACACTAGCCTTAAGTCAGGATCTAGGCTAGACTACATTGATGATTTCTTTATCAAAGACAACTCTTGGTCATGTCTGTCCAATTGTCTTAACACCAAATTAACTGATTTTCTTCATTCTCTGAATCCCCCTCCAGGTGGTGAAGACATTTTGTTGTTTGCTGGTAATAAATATCCCAGTTCTAAATTTATTTGGAACACTAAGGGATTTTGACCAAGAGAACAAATGTTCTCTATGGATATGGAAAGATAATAGCCCTGGGAGATTCAGGGTTCATATGTGGAAGGCCTTATTAAACAAGCTTCCTACTAGCAATTATGAAAGAAGGAGAGGCTATCCGACTGCCTCTATTTTTTTTCTATGTAGAAATGCATATGAAGACACTCTCCATACTATTTTTGATTGCCCTTTTGTTTAGGGATTGATATCTAACACTACCAATTTTCTTGACAAGTCTTTAAACATCAAAAATTGAAAATCCCATAATGAAAGAGAAAATTTGAAAAATTTGTTCAGTTTAACTTGTCAATCTATTTTCATCGCACAAAATGTTAAAGACATATTTACTCCATTTTTTAATCACTAGGCTCACGTGCAAAGTAGATGCTATTACTAGGTAGTCATTATATGGCAATATCAAACCAATCACATAGATTAATGTTAGAGAAAAGTGTATTAGATAGACCCACTTTGAGTTTGACACATGGAAGCCATCATCTTGGAAGTCATATTCAGCTCTCATGGTGATGGTGGTGGTTGTGGTTCTTAGACTTGAAGTCACTACACTCGTCACATGTCATTTGGTATGCTTTGACATCATCAAATGCAGTCCTAAAACATGGATTGTTATAAAGGTGATGATTGGGTGACTTTGACACATGGGGATAGACTATGAGTCATAGAAATCAGATTTTTCCCTCCTTTAGGAGTTTGATTTCTAGGTCTCTTAATTAGAGAGATTGAGAAATGCATGGCCATGCACATGTGAGTCAATAAGTGATATTGAACTTACATATATCTCAAATAGTTTGCTCTGGTTCAAGAAACAATATTGAATGATGAAGAGAATTTTTGCTCCATGCCTCAAGTTCAATCTGGACATGAGTGATAAAGTAACTATACAAACACTACAACACCATACACAAATTGTAGGTTGAAGTTGTTCTCCAACTTTCCATTTACTTGGATAGCATTGATGTGCGACTAGGCATCACTCATTGCTTGGGATGTCATAAGTTGTTATGGAAATTCACTACCAACATACTATGGGACCTATAGGGTCACACACATAGGTCTCGACCTAGAAAAGGAGTTTAATCTTGAATTTTAATTGAAGTAATTACTAAAACATTTAGGTAATTGATTCACACATCAAATTAGGCTAAATGCACTGCTAAATGACCATCTTACACAATGAAACAGACATCTGGAGTGCCAAATGGTCGTCTCAAGAGTTGAGACAAGCGTATGGTGTGTCAAACTAATTTGAGTTGAAATTGTCTAAGATGCAAACCAACCTAACTAACTAGCTCAGCTCAGGTCACCAGAAGACCATTTGAGTGACCGAGACAGTCGTCTCATATGGGTGAGATCAGTCAATTAGGCCAAAGGAAGGTTCTAGATAATTTCCATATTCAATTCGATTACACATTACTTGTTGTGCAAGGAATTGATGCTTGGCATCAATGGGAAACGAATTGTCGATTTCCTATGGGATTGGGAAACTACAAAACAACCATCTCATAGTACAAGACCATTCTCTTGCATGCTAGATGACTATCTAGTGTATCAGGCAACTATTTGGTGGTCGTAGGTTGCAAAATTTTGAGATCTTCTGGTTCCTTCCACTCTCGCACATACTAGGAACCCTGGCCCAAATCCCACCTATAAATAGAGGATTACTGGAGGATTCCCAAAGTACAACACAAAAAATTGAGAATCAGTTGCTCTGATAATTGTCGTCCTCTTTGGTTGTGGAAACCAAGAGAGCCCAATCAAGTCCTACCTTACTAGGGAGGGATAGCAAGGGAGATAACAACTAATATCATTGTTGTGGGACAACAAGTTGGTGACTTGTACGCCAACGGAAGGGGCGACTCCATCTTGTACATTCTAGTAGGACGACATGAGTTCTGGTCCATGTATACTTCTCTATAGGAGGGAGCCTGTTGTCTACCTCTAGGAGAGCATCATCAACTAGAATTATGTGATGAGACAAACTACGGCAAAAGACGATGTTTGAGTTTGTTGTATGTGGAGGAGTAGTCAGACAAGTCCCAGTGCAACAAGAGTTAGAGTTGTGCAACTACAATGATGAGGATTGTCGCTGGACTTGCTTTAGGACCAAGTATATCCTTGAAACCACCTTTTGCATCTTATAGTTATTGATGCGATCCGTTGGTTATGGGAAATATGGTGGATAAATTTTTTGTTTCTATTTCCTACTTTGTAGCCATTTTTCCCTACACTGATATCAAAGACAACATCAATTTACTATATTATGGGATAATTGATACGATCAGATTTTGGTTTCTATCATTTTATTATTGCATGCAATGTGAATAATATCTTGTCAAATCCAATACCATGTAAATCTCAAACAAATATATATACACACACACACACACACACACACACACACACACACACACACACATATATATATATATATATATATATATATATATATATATATATATATATATATATATCTGTGTGTGTGTGTCACCCTAAAAGTGGTTTTGATGATGGATGAGCAGAATGGTTATGGCCAATAACCCCTATTATTTGTGTGTGGTTGTATGATTGGTTTATACTTTTATCTTAGTTTGTGTACCGAGCCTCTATCTTATCTTCCCAATGTAATAGGCTAGATATATATTAGACTTGTTGTGACACCCTGTTGCCACACACAATAAGATTACTTAAAACAAAATGGGGAAATTAACATTAAACATCTAGGTTAATGGAAAACACAGGAAATTAAAATTGTTTGTAGATAAGCGCAAAACAAGAACTTATCGTATTTGATTTCATAAAGGTCAAACATATATATATATATATATATATAATCACCTGCCAAAAGATTATTTCATAATATTGTTCACTAGCTAATTGGATACAACCAGTACATATGGTAGCATGTTCACATATATACATGCCATATCTATACAACAAGGGAATAAAGCCAAAAATATAGTCATGTATACAACACCTAAAAACTCCCCCAAAGACCTGAGTGTATGGGGATGATACATAGGACTCTACTATAAAACACTAGTAGCATATCCAACCTTTACATAGCTACTACTCCTTTGGTTACTGAGACTGAACAACATGACCTCTACCTCCTTGTGCTCAACCACCCCAAAAAAATTTGGAAACCTACGGGGTGAGACCAAACATCCCAACGAGAGATATCACTCTTGTCCAAAGTCTATTAAAGGAACATGTAAATAAGAAGGTAGATAAAATACATTACATGTTAAGCAGATTCAACTAAATGATATGTATTCAATAGGTAATGTAGATTAAACAAAACTAGGTAGTTACCACTGAGTGTAGAACAATTAATATTTAAAAAAAAATATGAATAACATATATAACATTTGATTTCTCTTACCATTATATAACTCAAGAAATCATTACAAAGATAGGGAAAAGGGGTCATCGAATATTATACTTATTTGACCCTAAGAAAAAGCACAACACAAATTTATTACATATTTTATTATGCTCTGAGGATTTAAGTCATACCACTCAAAATCAAATCCCATCGACCACTGGTAAATCAGAATCTGTGTCATACAAGGTCAATGGAAGAGTCAGAATCCACGACCTCTTCAACACCTCTTGGTCACTACAAAGAGAAACACTATAAAGATATATCAGTCAACTATAAACAACAACATGTAGTCAAGCTAAAGGAATGGCTCACGCATTGGCCATCCATATAAAACACCTAGGCTACCTTGGTACAGGTTATGACGCTAGAAGAACGGGCTCAGGCATGGTCGTTCTAAAACAAGGCATCAAGTGCAGTTAAACTACTGCCTATAAAATATCACAAAGAGAATAGCTCATGCATGGCATCTCACATAACCTGTAATTGTGGATGCAAGGAGATACTCGACTTGCATCCCCACATATTAAATAAATATGTGCTCTGAGCTAACCGTAGGAATGACTTGTTTCACCATCCAACAATAAAACTAACACTGGAATGGATCTATGGCACATGGCACCTACATGATTAGGGTTTCACTTGATTAATTAATACAATTGGGTATATTTTAGCATCAATCAAGTTACAATGTACAATGACAAAAAACTCTACAAGAATAAGGGCATAGTACAACTGCAGAAGATATACAATGTATAAGGTGTGAACTTGTCACATCATCATCAAATGATACTTGTAGCACTGCCATATACATGGCCATCACTAATGTTATACATCCATATAAGGCCACATACAAGTCACATCATTGTGGCATATCAATCCCTCAATCACATCACTAGAGGATATCACCTAATAATTGGTATCAAGCCTTCACCAGGTAATCAGATCCATAACATCAATATGATCTCATCACGTCTCATCAAGGTTCATAGCCATCACCATGTGTCATATGATCACCACCATAGCATACACAAGATATGATATTCATTCAACCTACAAGGTTAGAATCACACAAGTAGGATAGAGAAAATAATCACATGATATTCATCCATGCAAGCACAACAACTATAACATGCACTAGGATTAGGGTTAGGGTTTCAAACACATAGACAATTGGGGTTCCATAGCATTAATCAATCACCAAGCCCTAGTTATATCAAATCCCACTTTCTAGGAGCACATTATGATTTAGAACATCATCATTGACTTGATTATCCAAACATCATTAGGTATCCACCTACATCTACATGTATATGTGTATCAACCATACTATGTTACACATGTATTATGACCATGTGCTCATGTGAGTGTATGGACCATCCATCATCATGTGTCATGACCACTATCAGAACAAGTGTCTCGACCACAAGCACAACATGTGTCTCGACCACCATAAAAGTAGGTGTCTCGACCATGCACAAAACAAACACTTTGACCATGACTAAAACACATGTCTGGACCATCCATAAAATAATTGTCTCAACCACCCTAGGGTTAGTGTTTTGACCATGAAACACGTCCAAACCCTTGAGTTTTATTACCCTCAACCTATTATGGTTAGGGTTGCGGTCGTGACACAAGGTCAACTGTTTCGACCAAAACAAGGCAAAGAATCTTGACCATCACCCATAAACAACGTGTATCGACCAAGACTAAAACAAGGGGTAGTGGCCACCAAGGCCATGCTACCACAAGGGAGAATAAACAAATTCAAAACAAGGATGAAACATAATCAAAACATAACTACACCGCAACCAAAAAAGATCATCATCATGGAAAAACCATCATCAACAAGGTGTAAAACTCAATGCTAAAGAGCACCAAAACTTGAAATATGATCTCCAACATAAACCTTCGAGAAACCAACCATGTGGAAGAAGACCAAGCTTCAACCTCAATAAAACAAACTCAAAAACCTCAAGAAAACACAAAGGTTGAACCAAAACATGTGCTAAAACTAAGAATCAAGTTGCATGTAACAAAGTCACCTTAACCATAACATAACAAATTGAGTACAAGAACTTAGGGTTTAAGAAAGAGAGCAATCTACAAGAGAACACTACAAAGCCTTAAGCCTTAGATCATGATAACCTCTTCTAGCATATAAGAATCAAGTTTATGGATTAGAATAGTAGTATACAAGCAATATTAATAGAAGAAGGTAGAGACTTATATAACATGACTGAAAGAGAGATTCAAGCTCCAAGATCAAATGCTCAAAAGAAGAAGATGGAGCCCCAACCAAGGTCAACACTTTAGAAAAAAGATTACCTCAAATGAGAAGAACACCATGGTCAAAAGGATGCTCAATAATGAGGGTGAAAAACCCTAGTCTGAACCAAGAAGAAGAAAGGAAGAACAAGGCTCCTTCTCACTCGGGTGTCACCATGTCAAAACATAGTCTATGACACCTTTGTCAGGAGAAGATCTTCAAGGTATCACCATGTGAAAACATGGTCTTATGGTCGAGAATAATAAAAAGAAAGGTAGGTTTCCAAAGGAATAACATGATCAAGAAGGTAGAACCACTTACCAAGAAGGGAAACCACCAAGAAACATCACAAGGAAGGTGATCAATCTCCAAAGCACCACATGTTAGATGGATCAGCCACCAAAGCATCTAAGATTAGCCATTTATTTCTCCAACAAGCTCCAATGATTAACACACAAGAGAGAGAAAGAAGGAGGGTAGAAAAAGATCACTTGAATGAAGGAGAAAGGGGTTATATATTCAAAGGAGGAGGTAAGTAAGATAGGGGTGAGGTGTCAACATTAGAGATCACCAAAGGGACACTTGTCCACAAAAGAAACAAACATGCAACCACTAAACACATGCATGAAACCCATGATGATAAAACCTAGGTGGGGTCTTGACCACTTGGGTCACCACCACCCTATAGGTCAAAACAAACACTAAGATACCCTCTCTCAACCACAACAAAAGGTCACCAAACAAGCCTGGTGAAGACACACCACAAGAAGACAACCATCTCAATTAATAACACCTCATGACCATCAAGGTTGAAACAAACTACTCAAGGAAGGTGTGTTTGTCAAAACACACACAAGGCACACCATCAAGGTCAAAACAAAGGTTGCAACACTCAACCAAATTCAACATGGTTGGCCAAGTAAAACCCAAGAAACCCTAGCATCACCGCAAGATGTCACCTCATCAACCCATGTCCAACAAGATGCCCCATAGCAACATTCTCTCTCTCATGATGCTAAAGCATAAAGGGAACACTCAACATGTGAAAAATTACAAGAGAACCCCTCAACTTGGGTAAATTATAACTTGGTCCAAAAAAACATACTAAGGTCAAACATCATCAGAACATGAACAAACTAGAAACATAAGGTTGTCACATGTTATATAAGCATATAAAATGATTAGATTAAGGTTCTAAGTATCTTATTTAGAAAAGAAATCATACTCAAGCACTAAGTTAGGTCAGGGGCCTTATAACCATAAACCCCTAACAAGGATTTATCCCCCAAAATACTACACAAAAAGAGATGGGTAGTTCCTACGCATGTCTTCCTCAACCTCCCACGCGACTTCCTCTACACCAGGGTGATGCCACAAAACCTTAACCAAAACAATATCCGTATTCTTCAACTTCTTGATCCTGTTATCCAGGATCAACATAGGACCTTCCTCATAAGACACATCCTCATCAACCTCAACCTCTACAGGCTAAAAAACCAACATAGTGTCAGGATGACACTTCCTCAACATGGATATATGGAACACTAGATGTAAAATGTGCAACTTAGGTGGCAACTCCAACTTATAGGCCACCTTTCCAACAAGTTCCACTATAGGGTAAGGCCCCATATACTTGGGATCCAACTTACCCTTCTTCCCAAAGATCAAAACACCTTTTCAAGGAGAGACCTTGAGATACACTATGTCTCCCACTTGGAACTCCAAGGGTCTATGACAGTTATCAACATATGATGTTTCATATCCATGACTTCCTTCAACTATTGTTGTATCATCTTTGTTTTATCTATTGTCTACTATACAAGATCAAGACCCAAAAGATGATACTCACCAATCTCATACCAACACAACAGGGATCTACAAGGTATTCCATACAATGCCTCATAAGGAGCCATATAAATGCTCCTCTGATAACTATCATTATAGGTAAACTCTATGAGACTAATGTGTACATGCCAACTGCGTAAAAACTACAAGACACAAGCTCTCAAAAAGTCCTCCAAAGTCCATATCATCCTCTCAGACTATCCTTCTATCTGTGGGTGACACGTTGTACTAGATCTCAATTGCATACCCAAAGTTATGTGCAAGCGCTCCCAAAAGCAACTTGTGAACTGAGGACCTCTATCTGACACGATGGTAACTGGGATACCATGAAAATACAATATTTCATCAACATATATATGTGTAAGGATTTTAGTTGTGTAAGTATTCTTCAATGGAAAAAATGCTGACTTGGTTAATCGGTCAACTATCACCCAAATGGAATCATGACCCTTTGTTGTCCTAGGCAGACCAACCAAAAAGTCCATCATAACATGGTCCCATCTCCACTGTTGTATAGGTAATGATTGAAATGCCCCTACATGATTCTGATTTTCTACTTTAATCTGCTGACACACCTCACACTTTGTAATGAATGCAACCACATCACACTTCAAGACAGGCCACCAATACATATCCTTAAGGTTATGGTATAGTTGGTGCTACCTAGGTTCATATCATACATCAAAGACTGAGCCTCTTCCAAAACCATATTCCTTAAATTATCAACATCAGGAACACAACTCTGATGTGGTAACACATTATCCCATCCTCTTCCTCATGGAAAGGATCACCCTTCTTGTTGCCAAACTCTACTCGTATATGTTGTACCACAATATCACTCTATTGTGCATCTCTGATCTACTTCCTTAGAGTAGGATTCACTTGTAATTGTGCCAAAAGACCTTCTCACATAGACACCTCTAGCTTCATGTTCATCATATGTTAGGAGACCAACATGTCTCTCTTATGGCACACTAAGGAGAACAACTTTTCCTTGTCTATATATGACGATGAAGAAGACTTCATTTTCAAGGAATCTGCCATGATGTTCATCATCCTTGGATGGTAATATATGGTGCAATTATAATCCTTGATTAACTCCATATAGCATCTTTGTCGTGTGCTCAACTCCTGCTGTGAAAAGTTGTACTTCAAGTTCTTGTGATCTGTGAAGATCTGACACTTCTCGCCATAAAGGTAGTACCTCCAGATCTCCAAGACATGAACCACTACAGCTAGCTCCAGTTTATGAGTGGGATAGTTCTCCTCATGCTTCTTTAACTATCATGACATGAGGGAGATCACATTCTTACCATGTATGAGCACACATCTGAGACCATTCCTCAAGGAACACAAAAGATGATATATCATTTTACTTGCTCTCAAAGAATCAACATTGGAACACTAGTCAACTTCTCTTTTAACAAATGAAAGGCACATTGGCACTTTTCATCCTAGACAAAAGGCACATATTTCCTTGTCATCTTCGTTAGGGGTAACACCACTGCACTGAAGTTCTTGATGAACCTCCTGTAGTAAACTTCAAGACCCAGAAAACTATGAACTTCTATCGATGTCTTCAGTTGCTCCCACTCTATCACGGATTCAACCTTCTTGGGGTCCATATGAACACCTACTACATATATCATGTGTCTAAGAAAAGACACCTCATTTAGCCAAAACTCGCACTTATTGAACTAAATGTGGAACTGATGATGTCTCAACAAGGTCAACGCCTGGGGTTGAAGTTGTTCATGTTGTTGGATATTTCTTGAGTGTATCAAGATATCATCTAAAAACACCACCACAAACTGGTCTAGATATAGCCAAAACACCTTATTCATCAAGTCTACGAACACCTCCAGTGCATTGGTTAGCCCAAACAGCATAACCACGAACTCGTAGTGACCATACCTTATCCTAAAAGTCGATATTGGTATGCCATTTGCCTTTATCTACATCTGGTGAGATCATGATCTCAAGTCTATCTTGGAGAAGACTACAATACCTTGTAAGTGGTCAAACGGATCATCAATCCATGGCAAAGGATACTTGTTTGTTATCCACGTTGTTCAACTATTTGTAATCTATGCAAAGCATCATGGATCCATCCTTCTTCTTCACAAACAATACAGGATCACCCAAAGGGGACATGCTCAGTCTGATGTAACCTTTCTCTAGAAACTCTTGCAACTATTTCTTTAACTTTTCCATCTCAGTTGGTGCCATCCTGTATGATATTTGATATATCAATTATGTGCCTGGAACTAGATTGATCTCAAAATCAATCTCTCAAACTAGAGGAACTCCTAGAAACTCATCAGGAAATACATCCTCAAACTCAGACAACTGGTACCTCCTTGATACTTGAACTCCTTGCCTTGGTATCCACCACATGTGCTAAGATTGCATCACAACCTTGCCTCATCATCTTCTCTACCACCATCGTCGACACCACACACGTTGGGAGAATCTTCCTATCTCCTTGGAAGATCCATTTCACCTCTTCGTCGACAAACATCGCCACTTTAGAACTACAATCCAAGACCACCTGATACTTCTCCAAGGTGTCCTCTCCAAGGATCACATCGAATCCATGCATTTCAAGGGGTATGAGGTCCACTTGAATCCTATGTATTGAGAAAGAAAGGACACAAGAAGGACAAACCTCCCACAACTCAGTGGAACCAACCAACAAAGTTTCTAAACAAAGATTATCACGTCTACCACTAACATGCAAAGTACAACTATTAATCACTTCTCGAGTGATAAAAGAGTGTGTCACACTCGGGTCAACCAAAATAGATATATAGCGATAAGAAGACAAATCAGAATGAAATAATTCCATCTGAGCTATCACAACTCATGGGTTGACCACTCCTTCAGGCTGACTCATGGTGTAGAATTGAGTCATTGCATGTTGTCTCCCCCATCAACTACTGGATTGCCCAGAAGAACCATCATGTGACCCCTATCCACATCCTTAGCCTCAACCATTGCTAAATTGCTTCTACTGTGAGCCCTATTGACTTTATCTCAACTGTTGGGTCACCTCATCATCCTTCACACTCTGTCCACACTTATAGCAAGTCTTATTCTCATACCACGACCTTGATGACCCTATCACTAATATTGATGTTGTGTTGTGGGATCCTATTGGTGGAAAACCACGACCTCTTCCCTTACTTGGTGTCTACTATGTCTTCACACCTGACCTTTCCTATGACTGTGGTGTGGAGAACCTAGACTTCTTGAAGCCTCCAGAAGACTGACCCTTGTACTATGCTGGTCTCTTCTTGGCAGTCATCTCACATTCTCAACAACTGATCTCTCAATCCTCCTAACTGACTCTGCGAATGTGGAAAACCGCTCACGGTTCTCCAAACATGACGTTGGTGTAGTCAACTTCGTACTCAATCCCTTCTCAAAATGTATGATTCTCTCTTGATATGTAGCATCCATATGAGGACAGAACCTGAGTAGCTCTAAAATCTTCACCTCATACTCGTTGATCGACATGGATCCCTGCCATACCCTCTCAAACTGGTTGATCTTCTTGTCTAGGTAGACTTAAGGAAAGTATCGAATGACTAACTCACATCAAAACTCCTCCCATTTTATAACAACAGAAGGCCTATTCTCCTCCTCAATGGCCTGCCAATGCCAAACACTCCCCTTCAAAAGATACACAACATGTTTCACCTTTTCTGTCTCAGGAATGTTGAGGATCTTAAAGGCCTACAACTCTGTCAACTAGAGGTCATCATCCACTGGGTCTGCCATACTAGCATACTCTACAGACCAAACTTATTGTAACCTCTAAAAGGTCTTCTTGATTCTCAAAGATTAGGCATTGGGAATAACTACCCTTGACTGTGGTGAGTGCATTTTATCTTCCATGTGTGTCATTGTCTCCATGAACTTCCCAAACAAAGACTGAAAGGCATGGTTTTCCATCATGGTTGGGTGAAACGGGTGTACTTCAGGTACTCCATCACCCTCTCCTGAATCCTTGCACCTCCTCTAGGTGCAACAACACTGCTTTCAACAACATGTTCATCGTGTTCCCCAACCATCATCTCTTCTTCTTCTTCTTCTTCTTCTTCATCTTCTTCTTCTTCTTCTTCTTCTTCTTCTTCTTCTTCTTCTTCTTCTTCTGTAAAAGAAGAAGTTACCATCAACATACTGGAAGACACTATAACAAACAAAAATCCTAGTCCTATCTCCCTATAGACTCAGAGAGCCTAAAGCTCTGATTCGAACCAAACTGTGACACACATTGTGACACATAGTGAGATTACTCAAAACAAAATGAGGAATTAACATTAAACATCCAGGTTACCAAAAAACATAAGAAATTAAAACCATTTTCACATAAGTACAAAAGCTGGAATTTATCATATCTATGTTCACAAAGGCCACATGTATATATATCACCTACCAGAAAAGTATTACATAATATCATTCACTGGCTCACTGGCCACAACCTGTAAATATGGTAACTTATTCACATACATACATGACTTATCTATACAACAAGGGCATAAATCCAAAACATCATCTTGATATACAACACCTACATAACTCTCCCAAGGACCTGAGTGTACAGGGACAACATATAGGACTCTACTACAAAACACTAGTGACATATCCAACCTTTACACAACTATTGCTCCTCTTGCTGCTCGACCTCAACATCATGACCTCTACCTCCTCCTGCTCGACCACCTAAAAGATGTGGAAACCCACGAGGTGAGACCAAACATCCCAACGAGAGATATAACTCTCCACCAAAGTCTATTAAAGGAACATGTAAATATGCATGTAGATAAAATACATAACATGTTAAGTACATTCATTTAAATGATATGTATTCAATGGGTAATGCAGATTAAATACAACTAGGTAGTTTCCACTGAGCATAGAAATTAATATTTTAAAAAGAAATATAAATAACATATATAATAGTTTATTTCTCTTACTGCCTTATAATTCAAGAAATTAGTACAAAGATAGGGCAAAGGGGTCATCTGATGTATTTATATTTGACCCTAAGTAAAAGCATTACACAACTATATCATGTCTTCTATTATGCCCTGAGGATTAGAGTAGTATCACTCAAATCTAGTCAACCATTGCTAAGTTGAAATTGGTGCCATACAAGGTCAATGAAAGAGCCAGAATCCAAGACCTCTCCAACACATCTTGGTTAGTAAAAGTGAAACACCGTAGAGACATATTAGTCAACTACAAATAGGGACATGTAGTCAAGCTGAAGGATTGGTCGTACATGAATATCCATATAAAACACCTAGACTGCCTTGGTACATGTCATGGCACTCGAGGAACATGCTCACACATGGATCTTCTAAAAAGAGGCATCACATGTAGTTAAACTTCTCCCTATCACATATCACATGGAGAACAACTCATGCATGGCTGTCTCACACAACATGTAATTGTGGATGCAAGGAGATACTCGACTTGCATCATGACATATTAAAAATATGCACTCCAAGTTTCTCATAGGAATGACTCGTTTCACCATACACTAATAGAACTGACACTGGAATGGATCTATGGAACATGACACCTACATGATTAGGGTTTCCCTTGATTAATTAAGCCAATCAATTATCTTTTTGGGTCAATCAAGTTACAACAAATGAAGCCAAAACAAAATCTAAAAGAATAAGGGCATAGTACAACTCCATAAGATATGAAACGTATAATGTGTGAACTTGTCACGTCATCATCACATGATACTTGTATAATTTCCATATACAAGTCCATCACTAATGTTATATATAATTCAAGGCTACCACCAAGTCACATCACTATGGGATATCAATCCCTCAATTGCATCATAGGAGGATATCACCTTATGATAGGCGTCAAGTCTTTCCCAAGTCATAGGACCCATCACGTCAATATGATCTCATCATGTCTCATCAAGCCGTATAGCCATCACCCGGTGTCATATGATCACCACCATTGCATACACAAGCTATGATATTCATTCAACTTGCAAGGTTAGAATCACACAAGTACGCGAGAGAAAATAATTACATGATATCCATCCATGCACACTCAACAAGTATAGCATACCCTAGGATTAGGTTTAGGGTTTCAAACACATAGCCGATTAGGGTTCCATAGCACTAATCAATCACCAAACCCTAGTTGTATCAACTCCCACTTTTTTTGAGCACATTAGGAATTAGAATATTGTCATTGACTTGATTAATTAACTTCCTAAACAACATTAGGTATCCACCAATATTTACATTAATGTTTCACATGTGTTACAACCATGTGCTCATGTGAGTGTAACAACGAACCATTATTATGTGTCATGACCACTCTTAAAATAAGTGTCTCGACCACAAGTACATATTGTGATTCGACCACCACAAAAGTAGATGTCTTGACCATGCACAAAAAAAATGTTATGACCATGCCTAAAACACATGTTTTGACCATTCATAAAACAAGTGTCTCAAACACCCTACGGTTAGGTTTTCTACCATGACACCAAAGCACGTGTTCTGTCCTTGAGTATTACGAGCCTAAACCTATTAAGGTTAGGGTTGCATTCTTGACACAAGGTCAAGTGTTTTGACTAAAACAAGACAAAGCATCTCGACCATCACCCATAAACAAAGTATATCAACCAATGCTAAAATAAGGGATAGTGGCCACCAAGGCCATGCTACCGTGATGAATGCATATTCATCAGGAATTTCAATTACCATCTTGGGTCAAATTCAACTCAATGCATTCAATCTCATTTACTAAATATCAATATGTGCAAAATTACTTAACTGGTCCAACTATCATGATTTTAACTGAATTTATGTTAATTTAATGCAGGTCATGACAAGGTTGAACAATCGAACCATTTTGAGTGGGACCCACCTTTCTCATCCTGGGTTTCAACCTTTCAGTCTCACCATTCGGTCCTAGCCAAACGGTTTCACCCATTCAGTCTCCCCATTCAGTTTCATCCATTTGGTCTCCCCATTCGGTTTCATCCATACAATCTCCCCATTCAGTTTCGTCCATATAGTCTCAAGACCGAATGGACATTCTCACTGCAAAATCGTTTGGAGTTGGGAATATCGAGACTGTTTGAGGAATACCAATCTGTGAGACCGTTTGAAGAGTGTCGGTCTACGAGACCATTTGACGCAGCTGCGAAACTGTTTAATCATCCATTCGGTCTCCCCATTCGGTTTCTCCCATATGGTCTCAAGACCGAATGGACATGCTCACATCAAGAACGTTTGGAGTTGGGTCTATGAAACCATTTGGAGAGGTCACAGTCTCAGACTGATTGAACGACCGGGCGATGAAGATCGTTTGGCGTACAGAGGTGCAGACCATTTGAAGACCAACATCGCAAGACCATTTGGTGGCGCTCCAAACCGTTTGATGGAAACCAGATAAGCCAAGATTGTTTGGAGAAATGATTGGCTGCGTAGCTTGCATACAATATCGATGAGGATCACATGCATGCAAGATCGTAAGAGCAAAGCAAATTGATTGGAAGAGCTATGTGCATAGGAAGGCATGCACGCATGCATTGGACATTTGCATGAGATCCAATCAAGGCAATTATCCAAGACCATTTGGTACTGTGGAAAAATCAAAGACCGTTTGGCCTATTTGAAGCAAAGACCATTTGAGGAGAATAAGCAAACCATTTGGCCACATCACATGAAGACCATTTTCTAAAGTAGCATACTCATGAGAAAAAGGTTTGATCCAGTAGATTGAAAACTGAATGAACCGCATGAATAGACCGGATGGCCTCATGACACAAGACCATATTGTAGAAGAATAACTAAATATTTCTCCTTCAATCCCCAAGATCAAGAAACCAAAATGTTACTCAAAGAATTAGAATACCATGATCCCTAAGTTGCATATTTTTATCCTCCCAAAAGATTGGCCCCCTCCAGTCATCAAACTCAACAACATAGTTGGAAGGATCCACAAACCATACCAATCGACTGGCCACTTAGTTGATTTATTTAACACAAAACAAGAAGGAACAATTTCCCAATTGAACTGATCAACTCATCTCGAATCGCTCAACTGACATGTGTTTAGGGAAACATATCATTTCACTCATATCAATGTGTGGATAATACCTTTAATTCCACTTCCTATTACAATGTCAATATGATTTAGACTCCTGCTTGTTCCAACAGAAATAAAAAATATTCGTCATATGTGGGACCTTTTTAGTATTTTATTCCAATGTATATCTTTATCTTTTTTAGTTAATTTATCTATTCAACAAATAAGTAGAACTTTTATTTATCAATCCTATGGTCTTAGACTATCAATAATGATTTTTCATAAGAGTTTGGATACCTAATCGATCCACTTACTTCCATTATGTCGATATTAATAAATACAATTATTATTTTTGGGGACAATTATATGTCTCACAATCAAAGATATTTAAGATTTTTTTTCTTATCTGAATTTTTTCAATGCTTTCATGCTGAGATTATTTATTAGTTCTAATTTGATACAAATTATATATTTTGGGATGAAAAATTGATCCCCAACCAATTGATTAACATGGATAAAAGTTGTGCATCAACTTCATCCCAGTCTACCAGTTGAGCCACCAACCGATAGAATGGAGCATCGTATCTAAACTTTCCATCTGCTCCAGATGCACTTTTAAGGTGTTTTGGCCACTTCTTTTTCTATTAAATGAGGGGTAGAGTGCCAAATATAATCGTCTCATATCATACCATCTTAGAGCCATTTTTCAGAGAACATAGAAAGGAAGGAAGAGGAGGAGTCACAATGTTCCTCACTATGTCTTCCAAAGTATGTATAATTCCTAGTAAAATGATCTCTACTCTCACTATCTTTGTCTTTGTCTTCATTCTAAAATATATGGAGTAGTTCCTTCCATACTACCCCATAGCCTATATTTTATCTTAGTTGTATTAGACACCAGATTTATATTATTAGATGTGTTTTCATCTGATCTGAATACCTGAGTTATGAATCGATCCTTCATTTTTCTCATTTATTGTAATCCATGGTGATGAGATCACTGGATCCTTGGGTTGAAACACCGATTAAAACCCATAAACTCTTTAAGATATCCCAGATAGAGCTTGACTGGAAGGTTGCACACTGATCCACAAACATTGAGATCCTAAGTTTGTGAGAAGTCAGACCCTTGCAAAAATTATTTCTCGTAAGGAAATAAATCTACATTGTCTAGATATAAGTAATAAAATTAAGGAATTAAATATATTAAAATAAATACATGGTCTTTTGTGGTGAACCCTCAGACCCCAAATATCTCTTAATAATTTATTAAATCTTATATTTAATTAGATTTTGGGTTTTGTATTCTTAAATTCCTATTTTACTCGTATTCTTTTTCCAAAATTAGATTTTAAATATTACTCCTAGAAATTAGTTTCAGTAAAACATTTAAACATGTTGTTCCAGCACATCGACTGTATAACATCATGTATTTTCTCTCTCCTCCAACTATGCACACCTTGACAATGAATACCTTCAACTTGTTTCAATCATCTACCCATAAGAAATTGGATGTTAGAAAGTCAAATGTTGACCAATTGATGACTGTTGATTGCTAAATTGCAAGTTTGACTTTATTGTATAATGTTGAGTGACTTCATTTACTTTGATGATGGTTTTGAATCATTCGGACAAATAAAATTCTTATCTTGATTTTAATTTTTGTCCATTAGATATAGGATGAAATTTATGATTCAATGGTGAAGATTTCACATATAAGACCCCTAAACTTGCTTAATGAGTTGAATAATCTTAATTATCATAATTGAATTCTTATAACTGTAGTATAACCTTGTGATATTCTTATAAATCATAATACAAGCTTAAGTTTCAAATTTGGTCCAATTTGGAAACTGTTTGAGCAAGTTATGCAATTTTATGCACATTTTGAAATTTTTTGCAATTTACCCAATTGAGAAGTTTTCTTTGCAATTTATCACTTGAATTTTGAACCTTGGATAGTCTCTCATCATTCTTGATATTGTTGATCCATGGGGTACCTATTTAAACCCAGGTTTGAAGGTTTTTTCTCCAAGGTTATTTTAGAGTTTACCCCTTCATGGATGACCTACCTTTAGTAGCTATCAACTAATGAGTTATTTGTTTTACATGGAAATTCAAGAAACTAGGGATAAGCATGTCTCTATGGATGGTTGGGGAGCTTCTTGTGTGTGTTCTTGTATATTCTTAATAGTTTAAGTCTATGGACACTTGGAAAGATACTAGAACTTCAACTTTTTCTTTTTATTTATCTTAAAGCTTCATATACTTATCCCTAAGTACCAAAATGATCCATTTGCTCTCCACCACTTCCCTCCTTCTACAAACCTCGTCCTCCCTCTATTCTTCTACAAATTTCCTATCCAAGGAAGAAGAAAGAGGGGACCTTCTTGGAAAAAGAATCTAGGGTTGCAATTGACTTCCTTTTAGGGTTTAAAAAGCTTCCTTCTAGTGATCTTGACCTAAAAGAGTAAGAATACCCTTATTTACTCCGTTTATTTCTTTGTTATCCTTCCTCCTACCTTTATCTAGGTTGTAACCTTGATGTTCCATGGTATAAATTTTGCTAAAGCTCTAAAACCCTACCTTTCTTGCTCCTTATGCTTAGGGTTTGCTCATTTGATGAAGAAAGGTGCTAGATGGACGAGTTCATATCTTATGCTTGGATTTTTTACCCTACCTACTCGAGTTTTCTTATGTGTTGGGTTTCATCTTCTCATTAGAGGCAAGTTTTATAACTTGCTCCGCATTTATTTCTTACCATAAGCTTTCTAGATCATGTTGTTGCTTGAAAATAGCGATCCATGCACTAAAAAGCTATCTGTGACTAGGATTACGATTTTTATAATGTTCCCTGTTCTGGTTTTAGTTCTATATGAACATGTGATCATGTGTAAGTTATTCATAAGGTATAATATGACTTGTATCAGGTTTGTTTGGCAACTTATCGTGCTAAGCACCTATCAACCAATGGTCAATTTTAGGGTTTAAATCTGAATTCTTCTATAAACCCATGACCTGATGATGGCACAATTGCAACAACCCTATGGTGTTGTCTTCATGACAACTTATGGTCAGGAACAAAGGTTTTATATGATGGTGACAACCTATGGTTACCCCCTTAGGTCCGGTTTTGGATCAATTATATGTTTAATGATCAACCATTAAGTATCCTAATAATGTTATCAATCAATGATGACATTAGCATAATATTAGATGATGATTAATGAATATAGTGTTGATATAACAACCTATGGCGACTTAATGGTCACTAATTATGGTGGATCAGATCTCCAAAACCTATGGTGATTTAATCATTTAGTTGTAGCAACAATTAAGCATTAGACCAATGGTTTCTTGGGTCACTTGATGCAATGGTCGAACCTATACTACAATTGATGGTTTTAACATATGAACTTGACCCAATGGTCAAGATCTAATGTTTATTCCTTCAATAAAGTGGAATGATGGAAAATGTACTATGTTTGTCCTCATAATATGATTCATATGGTTTCCTTTATATGATCAACTTAAGGAGCTCACTTGTTGACAATGGATGGCTTGTTTTAACAAAACAATTGATTGTGTGTTTTACCCTACTCTCAATGAAAAGTTTAGTGTTGTTAATAAAGGGATGTCTAGGGTTTTATGGTGACTCTTTCTAGAGCACAAATCAAGGGCTTCATAGGTGGTTTATGCAAGGTGTTTCTTATGTAAACAACCAATGGTCTTACCTTTTAAACATCCAAAGGTTCTAGGTGACATTGTGGTATGGTGATATTGGTTGAATAATGATGGAACAAATGAAGGGTTACCCCTAATAAGGTAGTCTTACCTATTCACCCATATGAATAGAATGGATGATAACCATATTGTGTTGATATGTAACAATAATGAGATATATCTTGTTATACCTAGCTTTAATATAAATAAATGGTGGTAATTGGGTATGAATAGTCCTTGAATGACTAATAGAATGAAGGAGTACTCTGTTACTGTTGTTGAAACCCTAGTATGCTATAAATCAATGGTTACACCTTGATTTATGCATAGATTCATACTTGATAATGGTATGAAATGTGATGGTGATGCTTCCCCTTATGCATCTATTATCCAATGGGGATGCCATGACTTAGGGTTTGGGTATAAGTGTTGATTAGTAACATTAATATAATTTATCTTATTGAACCTAACTCTAATGCAAATAGATAAAGATGAGTATTAATGTTTAACATTCTTATATGATGGAATTATGGTGGAATAACCTCCTTAATATGATCATGACCTTAAAATGTTAATTGGTGGTTAGCATAGCCACATGGTTGATACCTTTTTATGCTAAACATCTGTTGGGTTTTAGGGGAGGCAGAGAAGGCAGCAGAAACAAAAATATTCTCCCCCAAACCCAGAACAAGGAAACACGTCAAAGTTTATACAATAGGAAAGGGATGGTTTGTGGAATCATACCTTGTTCCGAGTCTTGCTCGGTGACAATACCTTGCGCCTTGTGGGGTATTCACCTCCGGTCTTGGACGGTGTCTGTGCAGCTCTTGGTCGCATAGGGACTGGCGACTCCTGGTCTCACCGGGACTGTCGGGATTGATAGCTGTCCTCTGAGCGGCAAAAATCTCCCACCCCTGAAGTAGTCCACACGGACCACCTAGAACTCCAATCTCCTTGTCCCACAAGAAATTGGAAGGAGTCGCACCCTCCTGTCAGTGTACTAGTCACTGACACACTCTCCTGCCACCAATTGCTTTTTGTAGTTGTCTTTCCCTTGTTGTGCCTCCCTTATCGAGTAGCACTTGCTCGGGCTCTCCTCGGTTACCAAAACCAGAGAGAACGACAACTTCACAGACCAACTGGTTGCACTGGGTTGTACTTTGAGAAGCCCCCAATACCGCTATATATAGGAGGGTCATGGGACAAGGTTCTCCATCCTGGGTAATGCGGGACTAAAAGCAGGAGTAGAAGGGTTCGGGATTTTCCACAAAACAACCAACTCACAACCTGAACCGGTCGGTTGACACCTCAACCGATCGGTTGGGACCCATGAAACGGTCGGTTTACATGTGAACCGATCAGTTTGTGGTCCTGATCAGTTCCTGATTGACTTTCCATCTTTTGTTTCTAATTGGTATCAAATACCAATCCTTGTTCCAATCAAATTGAGCAAGTGAAACGAAAGGAAATTTCTCACCAATCCTACTTTCCCAACTTGCTCGATTGCATCAGTTGAACCGATCGTTTCAACACTTGAAGCAATCATTTCACCCTGACCATGAGCCGATCGACTCACAACCTGAGCCGATCGGTTCACCAAGTTTAGCTGATCAGTTCATCACATGAGCCGATCGGTTGGGAGTACAGATCATGTAGAAACAGTCAATTACAGTTTCAATCAATTCGATACTCTAATCAATCTGTCCAACACCTTGAACACTATGATTTTGAGCTATCAATTAATTGAGTGTTTAATTGAACTACTAAACTCCTTTAGTAATCAATCTAAACATTGTTTGTGGACAAAACTCCTCTTCCTCATTAAATCCTATGTGTGTGACCTTGTAGGTCCTTTGCACGTTGGCAGTGAAAGTCCATAACACTTATGACTTCACAAGCAAAGAGTGGTGCCTAGTCACACATCAGTGCTACCCAAGTGAAATAGAAAGTTGGAGAACAACTTTCAATCCTACAATCCGTGAATGGTGTTACACTGAATGTATAATTCCTTTATCACTGATATCCCGTATGAACTCGAGGCATGGAACAGTCATCCTGTCAACGTTCATTCACTTTTTTGATCTCAGAGCAGATTGGAAGAGATATGTACGACATCAATATTACATACTGATTCACACATGCGTGCGTACACCTATTTAAATCCTACTCATCAAGTGGCCTTGGATATCCAACTCCCTCAGGAGGGACAAATCCCATATCTATCACTCACCCCTCAAAAGCCCCATGTGTCAAAGCCACCCAATCATCACCTTTATAACAACCCATGTTTCAGGAATGCGTTTGATTATGTCAAAGTGTGCCCAACGACATGTGTTCAATGTAGTGATTTCAGGTCAAAGAATCACACTCACCACCATCATTGTGAGTACTGACTATGACTACCATGTCAAGGTTCCATGTGTCAAACTCACGGTGGGTCTGTCTGGTACACTTGTTCTCTAACAAGTACCTATGTGTTTGGTTTGATATCTATATATCATGACTAATGAGATTTTGTCATCAACCAACACCACAATCTAGTCTTGTGTGTCATTGTTGTCTATCTACCTTCCACAATGACATTCGACTAGGGACATAACAAGAATGTACAAACTCTTAGCATCTGTATGATCTCATCATTCAGGTCCTCAACCTGAAAGCATACGTCATTGAGTACTGTCATTCTCTAGACATTAAATCTGTTCTATCACTATCTCATATGACTAAACCAGAAAGAATTGGAAGCTTGCCTTTGATGTTTATCAAATCAATCTTAATGTATCCCACCAATCATACCATGATTGGCTCTCAGGGCATACATACCAACAGACTCCCACTTGCACTGTGAGCCAATCACCCTTGAATCATATTCTTAGTGATCTTCAAACATGTCCCACATGTCACTGTGCTCTAGTGCGAACATAGTGAATAATGGCAACACCTTTCCAAAGTCAGTATAAATTGCATGTTTTACATCTCTTCGCTGTACGTAACACGTATGAGATGGAGTTGTCGTAATATGTGATCTAGTATTCCATTGCTAACTTTTAGCCACATTGCATGATCAAGGATTCCATACTTGTCATCAATGAGTGGAATATCTATAAGTTCATCTCATGAACTTCCAGATCCATATAGTATCCACTGTTGTTCTCTAACACATAGATACTCGGCATTTCCTTTTAAATGGTTTTATTGGAACACTTCCAATTATCAACAAACTTTCACTTTTATATATCCTATATATATTTTGCGATTAATTTTCTGTCCTCTTGGAAGTTCACATCAATGTAACTCTTTACATTGAACTCTTCCTTATCTCCATAGAACTAGTACTTCTCAAGTACTTATCAAGTTCTCATGGTATTCCAGTAACCCTTACTGGAAGCAGACAGACATCCACTCGTCATGTCCCACATACGAGTTATTAGGATGAGCACATCATATTGCCATGTCATACATACAAGATGATGAATGCATTTCGTTCTTGTCATGCAAGATAATGGGATGATTACATACATGATAGATCCATATCTATTCTTAGTGTTACCATTCTTCATAAGAATTGGACACTTGGCCTTGGGATACTAACTCCATGTAACATGGACAAGTTTTCTCCCACTGAATCTGTGCATACTAAACCCTTTAGTACAAATTGACAATGTATGCTTTCTCTTTTCAGGTCAAGAGGTTTTTGAGAACTATCTCTATAGATCTATATTCCTATCACATAGGAAACATCTCTATCTTCCTTAAAGATAATTTCCACTTTTGGATTTCCATTCTTGAACATTTCCATTTCACATCAACATGTGGAATGTGAACACGCTCCCACTAAATCACAGATCCCTTCTTTATCTTTGACATATCAGTCAAACCCTTTGACTATATCATCAAAGTAAAGATCCAATTCTGAGTTGCTTGTACTCAATCAATCACATTGATTAGTCCATTGTAACTTATAGACTTCATTTGCATTAGTGGATTCATAAACCTTGTAGGTTGTGTCACGTACACATCCTTGTTTTATTCCTCATAGGAATGTGGTTTTAGTATCCATATGCCAAATGTCTTAGTCATTAAGTTGCAATCAACAAACATCATCCTTCTCAAAATGTTATCCATGTGTCTTAACACTTAAGACTTATTCACAGTTATGGATTTTATTCCAATGGGTGCTACCATCAAGGTCATACCTTATGGTTCACATGGATGTCATTTAGGATTTAATGGTCATAAACCATAACTCAAAATTTGGTTCCTCATATTCATCTAGATAATTGACTCATCACATAGATAATTGAGGTGTATATGTCAAGGATATAAGAATTCAAAACTCCTTGTGATTCTCAATGTCCTTTATTAGTGTGGGGTATTCTTTTATTAATAAGAATTCAGTTATTTGATAATCATTCTCTAACTCCTTAGAGTATGATTCCTTCTTGATTTAGACATCACCATGCCTTAATCATGAGTTCACTATGATACACTATCATAATCACTGAAAAGGATCTCAAACATTTGGTCCAAGTATTTCATTCATTGATCTCATCAAGAATTAACACTTTACCAAATTTGCACTTCATCTACGATAATCTTGAACACTTCAAGATATTCATATTGATATTTCTCTAAACACCATTTGAAGTATTAGCATTTGTTCCAATAGGTATGTAAATACATCACATGTATCATACCTAATAGGATAATCATTCTCCCACTACAATTAGTGAATATTGATTAATCATGTCCAAGATATTCATGTCTCTTAGTGGTTCTCTAACCAAAAGAGTCTAGATTTATCTATCACATGGAAACTAGAAATGAATTTCTCATGATTGATGCTAATTTGATTGTTTGAGTTATCTATAACTTTTAGGTATCATTTTATCTTATGCATATCAAATACCACAAGATAAACAAGGCATTGCCACAAAGATCATATCTTTAGTAATTGAAACATCTCTTTATTGATTGCCATCATTGTCATACAATATGCAAAAATAAAGTGTTTCTATCTATTGGCAAATATGAAATAGCAGTTCATAATTGTATTACATGCGTTTTAGGCTGAAAATAAACTAAAGTACTCCTATCTATGGCAGAAACACTTGCCCCATTTATTGAGTGCTTTACACTTTACATCTTGGTATCATATACCTCAAAAGTGTTACAAGTTTACTTTCATGACACCTTTAAGTAGAGACTTCAGTCGCCTCCTTCTTCTTTTGTTCTTCTAGATAGAGATGACAATTCCTTTTCCAATGTCTTGGCTTTTGACAATGGTGGCAATTTCCTTTCTTGGTCATGCCTCCCTTGGCCTTGAGAGCTGAAGACGACTTGGGCTCCTGGCTAGCATCAGAACCTTTCTTTGCTTTGCCCTTGCCCTTGTGCTTGGACTTGCCTTTCTTGCTCGTGATCACCATCACAGACTTAGGCGTGTCCTTCTTCATCTGTATCTCGACTATCCTCAACATGCCCAACAACTCTGACAGTGGCCTATCAAAGTTGTTCTTGTTGTAGTTCATCACAAACTGACTGTAGGATTCTGGCAACGATTGCAGTATCACGTCAGTTGCCAACTCTTGGCTCAGTGGAAATCCCAGTCATGTTAGGTTCTCCACATACCCAATCATCTTGAGTGTGCGAGGACCAACTGGATCTCCTTCTGTCATGATGCACTTGAACAGTTCCCTTGAGACATTGTATCTCTCTTGCCGTGCTTGATCTTCATACATGTTTCTAAGATGTTGAATCATCTCAATGACACCCATGTTCTCATGTTGTCTCTGCAACTCGTGGTTCATAGAGCACAACATCAAGCACTTTGCATCAATGGCATCATCAAAATGTTTCTTGTAAGAAACCCTTTCTACCTTTGGTGCATTAGGAGTAGGTTCCTCTGTAATTTGAATATCCATGACATAGAGCTTTCTCTCTTGAGTGAGAACAATTCTCAATGTCCTATACCAGTCATGGAAGTTTGTCCCGTTTAGCTTGTCCTTTTCAAGGACTGATCGCAAAGAAAAGTGATTGTTTTTTGTTGCCATTTGTAATACAAAAGACAATATGCAATTTTAGTCCAAAAAACTCATTTTTGACTTATTTGATTTATTTGAAAAGTTGACGATATAATTAGGCTTTTAATTAATTATTGCTCCCACTATTTTACTTCAAATTGATAGCTCTCACCATCAATTCGGAAGATTGCAGTGTACAACCTTCTAATGGGCAAGATCCTGAAATCCTCTAAGTCATGAACTAGCTGGGGCTGTCACCCACAACTTAGATCTCTCAGGTAGGCAACTCTTACCAATTCCATCATATGCAACTCTTGATAAGATGTCATATGCAACTCCTTTCCATGATCATCTCCATGCCTCAAGGTACTAGATCCCATCTAGATCACCTTGTTAAGTCCGACCCAAAGCAAACACGATGAATATGCACCCTGCTAGGGCAGACCCACACATTCATCCTTCACGCTTCCACGAGATAGATGGTGCACCAAGCTAGGGCGTGCCCACACTTGGTCGATCAAGCTTTTCATGCGTGTCGCATTTGGAAGGCATCTAAAACTTAATATTCAATGAGGGATTTGGTTTTTATATACATATACATATCCAATCACCAAAATACATAGTACGTATCATATACATGCTATATCCCACAAAAAATATGCAAAATGATAAAAGTGATGATTATGGCCATCCTAATGTGATTCCTTGAACCAAGAGGAATCAAAGGCATCTAGGTATACATCACATGTAACCTGTATAAGATGAACTTTGTGCTTTGCCTTTCTGGGTTTGATAAACTCATCACATGACTGATCGACTCACCATCAGGTCAGTCGGCTGGGTGCCACTAGCCGATCGGTTGGCTCCTCCAACCGATCGGTTCACCTGGTCATCATGCATCTCTTCATGGCCGCCACCTGCTCATCTCGCTCCTCGAATCGGTCATCAACCGATCGACTCACTCCTTGAACCGATCGTCTGGAAAGACAACCGATCGGTTCACTCCTTGAACCGGTCGTCTCAGCTGTCGTCAGGATGTCCTTCGTTCTTCGACATAACAAGAAATAAAATTATATCCTATTTTACATTGTAAAATGGGAAACCTCGAGTTATATTCGAGGGGAGCAAAGGTAGGAAAGAAATCTCGAATTATTTCTTGTTACATCAGGAATAGGAGAAGGAAGATCGATGTGCAGACCGAGATGCAAGCAACCACATACAACCATACACAGATAGGGTTTATTGGCCATAACCACGCTATACATCCACCACAAAACTCGTTTAAGTGCGATGTGTATCGAGTGCATTAATAATACATATCATATATGTAAATTGGGATTTGTGGATTTAGGATTGGACATGCATAAAACCAATTTTATTCACATTGAATGCAATACATAAAGGCGACAAACCAAAATTGATCATATCGATGATCCTAAAGTATAGAGCAGTTGATGTGGCTCTGATACCACTGTTGGGTTTTAGGGGAGGCAGAGAAGGCAGCGGAAACAAAAATTTTGTCCCCCAAACCCAGAACAAGGAAACACGTCAACGTCTATACAATAGGAAAGGGATGGTTTGTGGAATCATACCTTGTCCCGAGGCTTGCTCAACGACAATACCTCGTGCCTTGCGGGGTCTTCACCTCCGGTCTTGGACGGTATTTGTGCAGCTCCTAGTCGCACCGGGACTGACGACTCCTGGTCTCACCGGGACTATCAGGATTGAGAATTGTCCTCCGAGCGGCAGAAATCTCTCGCCTCTGAAGTAGTCCACATGGACCACCTGGAACTCCAATCTCCTTGTCCCACAAGGAATTGGAAGGAGTTGCACCCTCCTGTCAGCGTACTAGTCACTGACACACTCTCCCGCCACCAATTGCTTTCTACAGTTGTCTTTCCCTTGATGTGCCTCCCTTATCGAGTAGCACTTGCTCGGGCTCTCTCTCGGTTACCAAAACTAGAGAGAATGACAACTTCATAGTGTAACTGGTTGCACTGGGTTGTACTTTGAGAAGCCCCCAATACCCCTATATATATAGGATGGTCATGGGACATGGTTCTCCATCCCGGGCAATGCGGGACTAAAAGCAGGAGTAGAAGGGTTTGAGATTTTCCACAAAACAACCAACTCGCAACCTGAACCGATCATTTCACAATTGAAACGATCGGTTGGGGACCTAAACCGGCCGGTTGAAACCTCAACCGATCGGTTGGGACCCATGAAACGGTCGATTCACATGTGAACCGATCGGTTTGTGGTCTTGATCAGTTCCTGATTGACTTTCCATCTTTTGTTTCTAATTGGTATCAAATACCAATCCTTGTTCCAATCAAATTGGGCAAGTGAAACGAAAGGAAATTTTTCACCAATCCTACTTTCCCAACTTGCTCAGTTGCATCAGTTGAACCGATCGTTTCAACACTTGAAGCAATCATTTCACCCTGACCATGAGCCAATCGACTCACAACCTTAGCCAATCGGTTCACCAAGCTGAGTTGATCGGTTCACCAAGCTGAGCCGATCGGTTCATCACATGAGCCGATCGGTTGGGAGTACAGAACATGCAGAAATAGTCAATTGCAGTTTCAATCAATCTGATACTCTAATCAATCTGTCCAACACCTTGAACACTATGATTTTGAGCTATCAATTAATTGAGAGTTTAATTGAACTACTAAACTCCTATAGTAATCAATCTAAACATTGTTTGTGGACAAAACAACTCTTCCAGGTTAAATCCTATGTGGGTGACCCTGCATGTCCTTTTCACGTTGGCTGTGAAAGTCCATAACACTTATGACTTCACAAGCAAAGAGCGGTGCCTAGTCACACATCAGTGCTACCCAAGTCAAATAGAAAGTTGGAGAACAACTTTCAATCCTACAATCCGTGAATGGTGTTACATTGAATGTATAATTCCTTTGTCACTGATATGTCGAATGAACTCGAGGCATGGAACAATCATCCTGTCAATGTTCATTCACTTTCTTAATCTCAGAGCATATTGGAAGAGATATGTATGACATCAATATCACATACTGATTCACACATGCGTGTGCACGCCTATTTCAATCCTACTCATCAAGTGGCCTTAGATATCAAACTCCCTAAGGAGGGACAAATCCCATATCTATCACTCAACCCTCAAAAGCCCCATGTGTCAAAGCCACCCAATCATCACCTTTATAACAACCCATGTTTCCAGACTGCGTTTGATGATGTCAAAGTGTACCCAATGACATGTGTTCAGTGTAGTGATTTCAAGTCAAAGAATCACACTCACCACCATCACTGTGAGTACTGACTGTGACTACCATGTCAAGGTTCCATGTGTCAAACTCACGGTGGGTCTGTCTAGTACACTTGTTCTCTAACAAGTACCTATGTGTTTGGTTTGATATCTTTATATCATGACTAATGAGATTCTGTCATCGACCAACACCACAATATAGTCTTGTGTGTCATTGCTGTCTATCTACCTTCAACAATGACATCCAACTAGGGACATAACAAGAATGTACAAACTCTTAGCATTCGTATGATCTCATCGTTCAGGTCCTCAACCTGAAAGCATACGTCATTGAGTACTGTCATTCTCTAGACATTCAATCTGTTCTATCACTATCTCATATGACTGAACCAAAAAGAATTGGAAGCTTTCCTTTGATGTTTATCAAATCAATCTTAATGTATCCCACCAATCATCCCATGATTGGCTCTCAGGGCATACTTACCAACAACATCTACATTCATTAATACGATGAGGGTTAATCATATCTAGATTCCTTGGATGTTGATGTGATAAAGGAATGTTATTAATGTTAATATAACCCTACTATGATTTTTAATGAATATCTCCTAGCTCATTAATGTAATATTGTGTTGATCTGATGTATTATATGTAAGTGATCTTGTTGAGCCTTATTATAAGGCATGAAAAGATAATGATGATCTTATAGGGAATAATATGATGGCTTAATGACCTTTGGGCATGGTTGATCCCTAAATGAGGTGTAATCCTCTTATATTGATAAAGTTTGATACCCTGTGATATTGTGAAAAGGATTTATATCTTGTGAGAGTATGATTACTAGTGTGGTCTCATGAAAGGGAAGTGAATAGTACCATGTGATGACGATATGAGAAATTATGTTTCACACATTTTATATCTTTTAAAGTTGTGATATTTATATGCTTGTTAGACGTGAATTAGGGTTTGTATGTACACTTGTTTAATGCAGCCTTAATTCACCCAATTGGCATAACTAAGCAAGTGAAACTATAATCATGTAGTTCCATGAGCCATAGATCAATCTAAGTGTTAGAACTTGCTAGATGGTGAAATGAGTATTCCTAAGGGAAACTCAGAGCGCATACTGTTGAGTATGTGGGTGTGGCAAGTTGAGGATATATCCTTGTCATCCACAATTCAGGTTGTGGATGATGGCTATTGTCATGCCTCATACATTTGATGTGACTAAATATGTGATGAGATTGAAGGACAACTACGATTGTACCTCAGATGGTAGGGTATGCGTACACACCTCCTTTCACTAGTGTTGTGACCTATACCAAGGAAAGACTAGGCTGTTAGTACCTTGCCCTTATGTATCATTGTGGCAGACCCATACTGACTCGGGCGGAGAAGATCTTAGGAGTCCAGCTCTTCCTAGATCTTATATGGCACTGATTTTGACTTAGCAGTGGTCAATTGGATTTTGAGTGGTATCCTCAAATTCCGCAAGGCATAATAAAAGATGTAAGATACTTGTGTAGCATATCTATTTAGGGTTATACACAATGCTTCATATTGGATGAAAACCCTGGTTTGCTTTTGTTTCATTGAGACCATGTATAGTATAATAAGAAATAATAGATATGCTTATGTTATAGTTATGCTCATGTTGTAAACATGCTTATGTTGTCACATATACTAACACTGATGGTCAAGATGTTTCTTCTAGCTATGTTTAATATTGCTAGCCATGCCTATGTAATTAGAAATGCTTAAACTGCTAATCATGCCCATGTAGTTCATTATGTTATGATGTTTGTTCTACTTATGATATAGATATGTTTCCTTTATTTGAGATGTCAATATTGATAGCCATGTTATGTTACTAGACATATTCATGATGTCAGGGATACTTATGTGATAACACCCTTTTTGGGGTTATTTACGGCCTATATTTTGTTGTCAAAACTTCCCTCTAAACTATTTTTCCTATCAATTTTGTTATGTTTTGAACAAAACTAAACTGCGTTATGCTCTGACCAACTTTTGCATCCTTTTGTAGAGTTTTTCCTTGTCTTTCCACCAAAAAGCCCCATCCTGGCCCATGAATGACATTTACCTACATCGACCCTTCTACCAGTTGGTCGACACACTCATTACCTGTCGCGTAGCAGCCCGATATAGCTGTCACGCGACACGGGTGTGTCGTGCAAGAAGACCCTCTTGGGTGATACACCACTTACTCGACAGGGGGTTGTACCCGCCATGATTACTCTCCCAATGTAGCATGTCGTGCGATACGAGCCACCCATCGGCAGGTACCCACCCGTCACGACTACCCGACACGCTTGCAACCCGACACCCGTTGTGCTGGGCGACACGCATGTCGATCATCTCCAAAGCCGCACTAATGGAGCCGATGGAGGATTATGTGGCGCCTAGAGAACCACAACTTCTTCCAACCACTGCCTATAAGTAGCGGCTACAAGAATCCGATGGGACAGGTCGGAACCCTAGTGAAAGCTAACCTTGGAAAGCTTCAGGAGCTAGTGTGACGCGTTCCAAGGGCGTATCAGGCGATACTAGGTGAGCACACGCCCTACTTGAGAGGGGCGGGAGTGGTTCACTTAGAACCCATCCCATTAGCCGCAATAGCCCGATATGACCAAGAAGGCCACCCAATGTGCTAGGTTACTAGATGGGGCCTTGCCCGAGACGACTTGCCCCTACACCTGATACAAAGAACCCGAGAACCTAAGCTATCTTTAACCTGACACGATACCGAGCTCGATACGTATTTCCCATCACGGCATACTGCCCGAGTAGGTGGTACCCCATGATGGCCGTATTGGGTAGTGAGCCTTGGTCGTTATGCCTGCCCGTCACTGCCTGTCACCCGATAGGGGCTTGCCACCCGACACGGGCATGTCAGTCAGAGCTCCCGCCTGGTATCAGGTTAGAGTCACCTTAGGGGTCTGCTGCTATATATCACCCTCCTATATCAAGGAGGCAATACCTATCTTCCCCTTTTATAGTCATTTACTTTCATTTATTATGCAATGTAACTAAAACCTTTTATACAATACTCATGCTAATGGAATTAGTGGAGTTTTAATACCTATTGCTCTATGTTTGACCCCCTTTTGTTGGATGATTTCGTTTTCTTTGCATCTGAACTCTAGCTTGTATGCTTGGATCATGTTTTGACTAGCTATCAAATCATGTTTCCTGTTTCAATTCCCTCGAGAGAGGTGTTGTAACTCTAGCGTTTGGTCTGATCAGGGAGTACGAGAGTACCTTGGGTCAGAGTTGCTTCAGTTATCTTTCCACTCCAACCCAAGTCCGCTACCTTTGAAAGAGGGTGTTGGTGCTTAGTTGGAGGTACCCTCTTTAAGAGAAGGGGTACTGGATGTTTTCTGCTGCCGCTTGTTATGCCTAAGTTTTCTTCTTTCATTCCTTACCTAGGCAATAGTGTTATCTCCTCAGGTTCTATTGCACAAAACTCCTAAAAATTGATGAAATTCCAAAACCTTAAATCTTCCTTGTAACTCCAGTTGGAGATAGCTTTTTCTTTATAACGCTTTCTTGTGGCATTTTGTTCCCTTTTATTCTTGTGTTTTACCATTCTTGATCTACCGTTCGCTTGGGATCATTTTCTTACACTTCTTTTACTGGAGTGTAGAGTGTTGATTCCTCATTCTTAGCACGACCACCCTTGTCCCTGTGGTTTGACCCCGATCGCTACTTTGGACCAAGTTATCGTTGCGGGGGCCTAAGAGTCAGGTTATTTAAAAGTCCGACTACTTCAAATATGCTCCTTTTGGACGCGCGATTTAGGTCGGTCAACTTTTTGGTGTCGTTGTTGGGGACAAGGCAAAATGGTACTGTTAATGAACCCGAATCCACTAACTACACTCCCATTCCTCAAGCTTAGTAATAAGCTTGACAACATAGTTTCTTTTAGTCTTCTAACCTGATTGTGTACAGAATAGTTCATTTCATTAACACATGTTTTCTAAGTTGATCATATGTTCTATTCATGTACTCAGGGAAGAAGCACTTTGTTCGGTTGAACACCGTTCATCATGCCACCTCACGTGGAACCACCTCTTTCTGAGGATGAGTGAAATGCTAGAGTTGGACCACACCCACCTCCACATGGGAACGACGACTGTTACAATAACGATCATTTACATGAACAGCTAGAAGAACCCGAATCAGAACAACCTAGGGATGATCATCATTACGAGGGACATCATCATCACCATAGGCACAAAAGGAATCATCATACTCAAGAGAGGAATCATAGAGACCGTGACAGTGAAGATTCCGAATAAGAAGAAAAGACTCTCCGGGAGTTGGCAGCTATGAAAGCCAAAAACTCAAGATGCCCAGTGGTAATCCTAAGGTTTGATGATGTAAACTTTGAGTTGAAGGCAACTATGATCTCCATGATTCAAAATAAAAGTTTTAGAGGAAGTTCTAAGAATGACAACCCATACCATCACCTCGAGGCTTTCGAAAATATATGTGACACCATCAAGATGATGGGAGTGCCACAATAAGTGATCTACTGCAAGTGCTTCATCTTTTCCGTGGAGGACAAGGCATTGTCATGGTACCTTGGACTGCCTCATCAATCTTTGAATGGATAGAATTCTTTAGCAGATTCTTTTGTGAACAAGTTCTACCCTACCGAGAAGACAATCAGGAACAGGAAAAAGATCACATCTTTCACCCAAAAGCCAGGAGAAAACCTACATGAAGCCTGGGAGAGATACCAGGAGTATCAGAGGGACTGCCCTCACCACAACTGCAAGAAAGGTTTCCTGATAACAACATTCTATAATGGTCTGACTCCTCAAGAAAGAGTATCACTAAATGCAATTGCAGGAAGCGACTTTCTTGGGTAGAAGCCCAGTAGGTCTGAAAATATCATTGAAAACATGGTTGAACTACAAGTCGAGACCGAGTACGACAGGACTGATAGAGGACATGTTAAGAATGCCACAAATGATGGCCCGTCAATCGAATCCAAGATCTTGAGGCAATCACGTCTTAGATATAGAAAATAGCTACTAATGTCAGACAGCTAAAAGAGTCGGGAGGAAAGGGAAAGAAACAACTAGAGAAAGTGATGAAGTGTGTCACATGTGGTGAACGAGGACACAGAATAGATAACTGTGTATATACTCAACTTGAAGAGTTGAACGATAGCGAAACTAAAGAGAAGGAAGGTGAGAACATCTCTTATGTAAATTTCAAGAGGTCGGATCACCCATGTTTCAACTATGGCAACAAGGATGCTGTAGAGAATTCACATCAATTGAATAATCCACCCAAGCAACCACCCAGTTTTGAGAAGAGAAGCGGACAAAGGCAGTTCGTCAAGACCAACTCTTTCCAGACAAACAAAGCTAGTTACCAAGGGCAAGGAAAGTTCCAACCCAGTCAAGTAGCTAACACGATCCAAGGGCAAGTGCAAGCTCAAGGGCAAAGCCAGACGAAAAACAACAGCCAGCCAGACTTAGTGGGTCAACTTTTTGATTTCATCAAGAGACAAGACACTATAAACAATCAGCTCGTGCAAAGTGCACTATGAAACTCTGGTGTACTTAATACTATGTAGGTCCAGATGGCGGATATGCAAACACATCAACACCAGATAGACCAATAGCTCACTCAGATGGTAGAGTTGATGAAGAATCCTTCAAGTAAGATACCATCTAACATGGAATATTCCAAGATGGCAGCCTTAAGATCGGGAAAAAAGGTGGAACACCCTAAATTGGCCAGACCTAAAGAACCAGATCCCAGAGATGCTACAGAAAAATTAGCTGAAGGAGGCAGCCAACAAGCTTATGTCAGAGAATTAGAACCTATGGAGAACTTGTTTGGGAAAAGGAGTCAATACTCTCCGAGAGTGCCTTTCCCACACAAACTTATAAAAGCACATATTAAGAAGAGATATGAAAGGTTTATGTAGTTGGTGAAAAAGCTCCATCTCGAGGTGCCATTTTTGGATGCCTTGGAAGAAATGTCAACTTATGCCAAGTTTTTCAAGGACTTGGTCACAAAGAAAAGAAGAGGAGGAAGGCTTGAAATGGTACACCTGGCCAGTATGTTTACGACCTTCGTTAAAGCTGATTGACCAACAAAGAAAAAGGATCCTAGAGCCTTCACTATACCCTTTTTTGTAGGGGATAACACCGAAAGGAAGGGTCTAGCTGACTTAGGATCTATCATAAGCCTTATGCCCTTAAGCCTCACATAACGATTGAGGCTTACTGACATGGTCAAAACCAACATGAGAATCGAGTTGGCAGATCATTCCTTCAAAAGACACATGGGGGTAGTTGAAGATGTTCCGATTCGTGTAGGGAGGTTCTTCATCCCATGTGACATTGTTGTCATTGACATTGTTGAAGACCCAAAGTGCCCCATCATTTTCAAACGCCCTTTCCTGGCAATAGGGAGGGCACTGATTGATGTCGCTGAAGGTATCATAACTTTAACAGTCAGAAATGACCACATGGATTTCAAAGTGAAGGATGCCATGAAGGGACCATCCCTGTTAGAGTCTGCTTACTTCATGGATAGCTACTACCAATACTGTGAAGAAAAAAGAGAAGAGATTGTAGTTGTAGACCCTCTTATGAGGGCATTAAACAATTATGATTCAGAAACTAAAGATCCCGAGGTTATTGAGATCCTCGATTACCTATATCAAAATGAAGAAGATCTGAGCGAGGGTGAGGAAGTTATAGAGACAGTCAAATATGCTTCCCTAGAAATGACACCAGAAGAAGAGAAGGCACCTAAGCCCAAACCAGAGCTGAAACAGTTTCTGGAAGGTTTGAAGTATGAGTTTCTCGATCAAGAGGAAAGAAATCCCATTATAGTTAAAGCCAGTCTGACTGAAGAACAATTGGAAAGACTTCTCAAGGAATTGAGGCTCCATAAACAAGCTATAGGCTATTTAGTAGAGCATATCAAGGGTATTAACCCTGCTCTGTGCATGCACCACATAAATCTGGAAGAATCTACCAAACCCTTGGTCCAACTCCAAAGAAAGTTGAACCAGATGTTGAAAGAGGTTGTAAAGAAGGAAGTTATCAAGCTGAGAGATGCAGATATTATCTACCCTATCAACGATAGCAACTGGGTAAGTCCCATTCATGTAGTACCAAAGAAAGGGGGTATGACAGTTGTGAAAGGTGAGAAGGGTGATGAAGTAGCCGTCAGTGCTGTCACCAGATGGAGAATATGTATAGATTATAGGAAGCTAAATCAAGCAATGAAGAAAGATCATTACCCACTTCCCTTCATCGACCAAGTTCTAGAAAGACTAGCACATCATGAGTATTTCTACTTTTTAGATGGTTATTCCAGGTTCTACCAAGTCCATATCCTACTAGATGACCAGGAAAAGACAATGTTCACTTGTCTTTATGGTACGTATGCTTTTCGAAGAATTCCGTTTGGACTGTGCAACGCTTCAGCTACATTCCAACGTTGCATGATCTTAATGTTCTCAGATTTTCTAGAAGATATCATAGAGGTCTTTATGGATGACTTTTTGGTTTATGGGAAAGACTTTGATGGTTGTTTGAAGAACCTATCATTGGTCCTGTAGTGTTGTGAAGAAAAGAACCTAGTTCTCAACTGGGAGAAGTGCCATTTCATGGTACAAGAGGGCATAGTGTTGGGCCATAAAGTCTCCAAGAAAGGCATTGAAGTGGATGTAAGCAAGGTTGAGGCTATTTCCAGAATACCCCCGCCAAAGTCTGTGACAGCGGTAGGAAGCTTTCTCGGTCATGTCGGGTACTATAGAAGGTTCATCAAAGACTTCTCCAAAATATCAAAACCTCTTTCAAACTTGCTGGTCAAGGATGCAGAGTTCATTTTTTGTGATGATTATTTGAAGGCTTTCTAGACGTTGAAGGAAGCCCTAATAACACCCCCATTCTCCAAGCTCTGGATTGGGAGCTACTCTTCGAGTTAATGTATGATGCTAGCGACTTTGTTGTAGGGTCTGTCCTAGGGCAAACAAAAGATAAGAGGCATCATGTAATTTACTATTCCAGCCGAACTCTAGATGAGGCACAAGTAAATTACACCACAATAGAAAAAGACATGATAGCAACTTTCTTTGCCTTTGACAAGTTCGGATCTTATTTAATTGGGACCAAAGTAAAGGTTTACACCAACCACGGAGCAATACGGTACCTGATGACAAAGAAAGACACTAAGACTAGGCTGCTAAAGTGGGCTCTATTGCTCTAAGAATTTGATCATGAGATAATTGGTAAGAAAGGCAAGGAAAATGTAGTTGCAAACCATCTCTCAAGGATAATCTGCGATGAAGAAGACCAGTTACCTATCAACGACAACTATGCTGACGAAGCCCTATTAATGGCTCGATCTGATGAGCCAAGTCTACTATGGTTTGTGGATATTTGTAATTACCTTGCTTGTGGGTAATTACCTCCAGAAATAACGTACAATCAAAAGAAGAAACTCTTCTCCGATGTAAAGAATTATTATTGGGATGATCCTCTACTCTTTAAGAGGTGCTCAGATAATCTTTATAGAAGATGTATTCCAAAGGAAGATGTGACAAACATTCTAAAGGAATGTCATTCCTTGCCTTATGGAGGACACTTGGGTGGCGGAAAGACTAATTTTAAGGTCCTCCAGTCAGGCTTTTATTGTCCGACCTTGTTTAAGTATGTCCATGCTTTTGTAAGATCTTGCAACGAGTGCCAACGAATGGGGAATATCTCCCGTCGAAATGAGATGTCACTCTCTGACTGGATTGAAGTTGAGATTTTTGATGTGTGGGGCATTGACTACATGGGCCCTTTACCATCCTCTTTTGTCTTAGGTATATTCTTGTCGATGTTGACTATGTCTCCAAATGGGTGGAAGCAATTCCTACCATTACTTGTAATGCAAAGGCAGTAATCAAACTTTTTACCAAGATCATCTTTCTGAGGTTTGGAGTTCTGAGGATCGTCATTAGCGATGGCAGATCTCACTTTGCATAAAGGAAGTTTGAATCACTGCTACGCAAGTATGGCGTCCGTCACAAGGTTGCAACTCCGTATCATCCCCAAACATCAGGGCATGTTGAGGTCTCCAATCAGCAGATAAAATAGATTTTAGAAAAGATAGTAGGCAAGTCCCGCAATGATTGGTCAGCTAAGCTGGATGAAGCTTTATGGGCATATCAAACAATTTTCAAGATGTCATTGGGCACCACACCCTACCGCTTGATTTACAGGAAAGATTTCCATCTTCCCTTTGAACTGGAGCATAAGGCGTTCTGGGTGATAAAATGCCTCAATATGGACCAGAAGCTAGCCGGGAAGAAAAGGTTTCTTCATCTCTAGGAACTTGAAGAATTGAGACTTAGTTCTTATGAGAATGCCAAAATTTACAAATAGAGGACAAAGGTGTGGCATGATGCCCACCTGAAGAAAAAGGATGTGAGTGAAGGTGATACAGTTTTATTATTTAAATCCTCTATCTGTCTTTTTCCAGGAAAGCTACAAACTAGTTGGTCTGGACCATTCACCGTGGTGAAGATCTATCTGTCAGGGATGATGGAGCTATACGACAAAGAAGATCCAGCGAAGGTCTTCCTAGTGAACGGGCACAGAGTCAAAAGATACTATGAAGATGAAGCGTTTGTGTGAAGATCGAAAATAGCACTGCAAGAAGAAGAAGGATCCATATAGAAGGACTTGAAGCATGTTGAGCTGACGATGCAAACTACAACGCTCTTTGGGAGGCAGCCTAAAATTTTACTTTTCTTAGAATAGGATGTTATTTCCCTTTCTAAAAACCACTACGAACATTATCATTGTAATAAGGCCTGAGTCAATGCATGCGCCACATGCACAAAATCTCTTGTTTTATGGGCCACCAGTTTAGTTTTATGAAACTCTGATAGGTAATACTATATGAGGCAGGGAGTCTTCTTTCTTGCCAATTATGTTTTACCCATCAACGCTCTCTTTACCTTTGTTTTTCACCTCTACCTTCGATCTAAGTTTTACTCCTTTTTATATTTTTGTATAGAATGCTCTTCATAGCATTTTTCTACCTTGTTTCTTTAGCATTCTTGTCTATTCTATCTATATCGGATAGAGCTTACGCGCCAGAACTACACACTCATATCGGGCAGGAAGCCCCATGTCGCGTGATTGGCGCTTGTATTAGGCAATCATTCTCGTGTTGAGCATCATATCATGCGACACGCGAGCCGCGAGGCATGAAGCATGCTTAAGAATCCATATCAACTCTTAAAGTGACAGATTAGACCATGCATCGGGAATGATTTATCTATCTGCACGACGCATGCCCCGTTTTTACCTGATTTACCCCTGCTAGCAGTCACTATAAATAGTAACTGTAGTAAATCGTGTCGGGCACTTGCATTTACTTTTCACCTACTCCTGTATCGTGCATTCAACTATCTTGCTTTAGCTCTCGTGTCGGCCAATATTCCATCTTCTCCTGTGTCGCCCATCATGACCTTCAAGCAATAAAGGTATAACCTGACACATGTATCACACAAGTTGCCCGACACACCTATCGTGTCGTGTAACTTGTGTCGAGCATAGCATATGCCGTACTTTTTTGTTATACCCCTGTCGGGTCCAACACTTGAGTTATTTTTTTTGTATCGCGTGACGCACGTTTATCACGCGACACACATCTATCGCATGCCCGACTGATACCTGGTATCGGGCGGGACCCTTGTCGCCCAGTTTTTTTTTAATAAGGTTTTAGCGTGTATCAAATTTCAGTTCATATGTATCAGGTGACATCTTTTCTCGTGAGATCTTATCGGGAAAATCTTTGTTTTTACCATACCACCCGTATCGCATGATAGGTTTTGAGTTCTGACACCTGTAACCATATCGGCCTCCGATCTCGCATCGGGCGACAAGTGTATCACACAAGGGCCATATCGTGCAACCGTATCGGGGAGATCTCGTTTTGTTAACGATGCATGATATCGGGTGCCATATCGACCAGACCCCAATCGGGCGATAAGACTAATTTACCCCTGCCCAATATCGACTTGCTTATGATGGGCTTGGTGTAGTGTTAACCTATTTTGGTTTTTCAAGATATCACCTTCTTTTTATTGGGCGACACAATCTTTCCGCCCGATATCAGACAAGGTGACCCATTCACTAATAATATTACTTAACATACTTTTGTTTGATATTTACTGAAATGGCCCACACAAAGAATACAGTCATCCAAGTAGATGAGCACGGCCGGAGGATCAACCCCGAGGCCACAGCAGAAGCCACTGCAGCTGGGCAGAAGCGCCCGAACCCCAACTCAGCGGGGACGTTTGAGGCTGAGAAGAGGCCAAGGACAGAAGCGGTGACAACCCCTTTAATGGCAGCAGAACCTCTGGCTCACTCTCCAAGATGGTTCGTGCCCAGAGACAAAGAGAATCAATAGAGATACATGGATTTGGCAGCCAAGATCTACCGACCAACCAGATTCACCCACCAGTCATCCTTCCACCACCTCGGTATCTTCAACAGACTGGACAACGTCTTGGGGGCTGTAGGGCTGAAGACAATATGCTTCCGCCTATCTGGATCATATATTGAGCTCACAAAGGAGTTCATGTCCTCCCTCCAGGGAGTCCAGAACATGTCGGAGGAAGTGGAAAGATTCAGAGGAGCAGACCGGCTGCAAGGCCGGTTATACAATGCTGAGCACGAGATCTCAGAAAATCTTCTCAATAAGATATTCTCCTCCTTAGATGCCGAGATGGAGATACTGAAAAACGGTGCCAGGCTTGGCGAGGGTGATGGCTTCAACCCGGTCAATGTTTGGAAGAAATTGACCGGCAAATCAAACTACAAGCCAGGAAGCAAAGTGGCAGCCATCCACTCCTGCTTCTGGAGGATCATCCACAAGAGAGTGGCTTGTATCCTCTTCAGCAAGTACAAGACTAGCAACATCTACACCGAAGAACTCCATCTCATGTGGTACATGATGGAGGGCAAGGTGGTCAATTTGGGATGCTTTTTGTTGAACAGGATTTACCCCATAAAGGATGCCACCAAGGAGTATTGCATGGATGGCGTCGTCAATCTGATCGTGGTAGGGTTGGGGTACCCAAGGGAGCCGCACAGCCTGTCAAGAACCAGAGGTGATGATAGGATCGACATGAAGTTCTTACAATGATCAAACATTATCAAGAAGGAGGGCAGACACTACTTCTACAAGTTTGCAAGAACTTCTAAGATTATTCCACTCCCGATCTGCATCAACTATGATGTAGAAAATCTTGTCTTCACCGAAGCAGAAGTCAAATCGTTGGAGGTTTAAGCCGCTTACGCTGCCACCACGAGAATACAAGAAAGGGTGGCTCCAATGGGAGGGCCAATCCCTCTCGACGCCCAGTAGGACAAATCTTCCACATTTCCTGTTGAGCCACCCACCGCCCCAGTGCAACCGGTGGCAGCTACTGATAAAGCTTTTGTTGCTACTCCTATCCCAGCTGCGACCGCCACAACAACAACTGTCGTGGTTGTAGAAGAAGTAATGGCGATCGTGGAGGTCACAGAGACAACCGGGGCTGAGACAACAATGATAGCCCCGCGGGAAGCTGTTGCGGAAGAGACAACCATAGTTCCCAAAGCTTCTATTGTGCCTTCAATGGCAGAGGAGATGGTACAGCTAGGTGCCAGCAATGGGGCGTTTACTGAGCTCCTCGAGATGGAGCTCAGGGCTACGCAGCCTACGCTGCTGCCGCTGCCAACGTTGTCGATGATAGTTGCGAAGGAGGTCACCGACAACCAGATTATATAACAATGACCACCTACCTCGTGCCCTTTTCTACCAACACCGATAGGCGAGGCATAGGTAGCCACGAAGGTTCCAATGCCTCACCCTGAAGTGACACCCTCGTGGACAGTATAGATGGGCTCAGACCCACTTAAAGTCGAGAAGTCATCGAGCCGACCTTCATGCGTGAGGAGCATCATGAGATCGAGAGGGCGATCTGACGTGGGGGAAATCCTTGGTCAAGAATTTGACCATTTGCGGGAGGTAACGAGAAACCACTCAGTTACCTTTACTTCCCTTACCCACAAATTTATATTTTCCAGCAGAGGCTCAGCGAACAAGAGTTGCAACTGCTAACTGTAGTTGGCATTCCCGACCAACTAGAGTCACTTAACGCAACACTATAGTAGGCCCTCTAGTGCCTTGATGCCATTGAGGTAAGGCTGAATAGGAGGGATGACCATCCACGTTCAAGATAGCCACAGAGGTCTCCATCACCTCCCAGCTCAGGTTCCCAACCTTCCTCATCAACATCATCCTCTGGGACATCATCCCCTTCTTCCTCCAGTGGGCCAACCACAACGCCCGAGGAAGGGATGACGCACAAGACAGCCGATGGGGCTCTAGAAGGAAGAGCGAGCTCTCACAGCATGGAAGAAGCTGCTCCCTCAGCCTCCATGGATGAAGCTGAAGATAATGACGAATCGATCAGCGTCGGGGAGGACTCCTCTGACAAATTAGAGGGAGAAAGGGGGGACATCTAAGGTGTTAATGGCATACACCCCCCTAGAAGAAGGAGTTCGATGGTAGATGTGTTTTCTGCGCTGTCAGAGATCCCTTCCTTTGAAATGATAGATTTTGAAAGGAAAGCCATCTGATACTTGATGATCATAGACCAGAAACTGCTAAAGAAGGTCCTGAGGTCATAAGCTGATGACGAAGACGTCGTCTGGAGTGATGGGTACTTCTCTACAAGACGAGGGAAGTTGAGGAGCATATTCCTCTTGCCAACCGTCATCTCCAAGAAGCTGTTCAAGGTCTTGGAAGGCATTATACTTGATAATCTCAACACCAAGACATGCTGACAGCTGATCTACACTGGCACCCCGACCTTGGCAAGAAGACTGATGATGGGGTTATACGATTCCGAGCAAGTGGCTAACATGCTGAAGCATATTGAAGACCACAACGCAAACCTGGTGTTGGCCCCTTACAAGCACAAAGAGAATTGGTTCCTGTGTGTGGTAGACCTCCAACATCATGACGTCCAGCTTCTCAGCTGCTGTAACGAGGCGGTTCCACGCTCTGGACACACATTTGTATGCCCCAAAGACAAGATCTTGAGGCTCCTTCCGTTGTGTCTTCTCCGAGTGATCAAGCATGGAATCCAACGACACTTTGGCATTTGGAATTTCTTCAGCATCAGAGACTTCCCCTTCTAAGAAGAAGCCAAAAGTGGAAAAAACACATTTATAGTCCTCCATACCATAGAGTTGCTTCATGCCTTTGGATTCATAAGGCACCTCAACAACCCAAACTTCTATCAGCTCAGGAGCATCTACGCGCTGATGCTGATCAAGGACAATCGCTATTTTTGGGACGCAGGCATCCCAGAAGAGTTGTTGGATAGTGATTACGAAGTTGATTCCTCCCAAACCAGCAGCCCTCCATAGGAAGCGACTGAGATCACCACAGACGTTTACGGGGCAAGAAAGTGGATGGCCGTTCTAGAAGAAATACTTTCAAAAGAAGGCCTCGCATCACCTGATGCTTTGGAAGAACTGATCAGCAACTTCGACCGTTCCTCGTGCTCTACACTAACACATGAATAGGTAAATGAGATCCTACAGAAGTTAGCTGACTCTACCGCCGTAGACATCATCTACGAGGTAGACAGTGTCATAGTCCCAGTTGACGATTTAAGGGACATGGTGAAAGAAGGAGGATGTTTGGTGATATCAGTGGTGGCCGCCTACATGCAGATACTACAGAGAAAGTTTGAACATGCATACATAGCCCATCCAATGCTATTCAATGACACCTTGCTTTCTGATGAGTCAGGAGAAAAACTATCTTTTCTGGAAGAGATATAGAGAAGAATGCCATGTGTCATCTTCCTACCTATCCTGCACTACAACCATTGGATGCTCCTGATGATGTACACTCACCCTCGAGTATGAATTTTCTACAACAACTCAGATAGAAACAAAGATCATCCAGTGCAGTGTACATCGACATCATGGACACCCCTCGAGCACTTAGTAAGGAAATACTATATGGAGGTGGCAACGGTGCTTCAACCATTTTTGGAGACGACAAAGAGAAAATGGCACGAGCTTCAATTCTTCCATAGTAGTTCACAACAAGTTCCTTTATCCAATGAATGCAACATTTTTGTGCTAGAATGGATCTCTAGCTCGGTGATGCTACAACAAATGCATGACAAGCTCAACCACATTGACTACCACAAAAAACGTGGAGAATATATGTGGGAGTGTATATCTGATGGAGGTGCGCTCACCAGCTAGCCCTCACTGACTTATCACTACCTCACCTTATCTTTTCTCACTACTCTGGGACATAGTGTGGGATAAATTGGGGGGGGGTACTATACATCAGTGAGGGAGGTATAAAATTTCTCCCATTTTGCATTTTGTCTTTCTTCATTCTTTTTTAACATACTCTGTGTATATATACATATACAAGCCTGATACAATATAGTGCATATACAACCCCTTGCCTCTATACAATTGTACAAAGACACTCTATAGTAAAAATCTGATACAACTTCTCCCAACTTGTTTTCTCTGTGTCTAAGGTGGTGCCGGTTTTTGTTATGTCTTTCTGAAATTGCAGTCTCAAACGACAAAGGCTATAACTTTTCTACGCCAATTTCAAAAAATAATCTCGCAACAGCTAAGAGATGTGTATGTGAAGGAAAAAGTTGCCCAAATAGTAACTTCCTTTTGTTTCCCTACCCATAAAAAATCCCAAAAAGAGAGAAAAGCCTTATGAGAGTGAATAAAAGCATGAGAGTTGTGCCAAAAAAAATAATAATAATATACACACTTGTTTTTTCAAAAGTACCCATCTTTAGGCATGGTAGATATGGGGCAGTGGTACGTAGGAAGTGAAATCACTGCTCTAAAGCCAACTGGCTTGGACTATAGGGACCACTCACCCATTAACGGACACGTACCTGGATGGACTGATGGGAAACAAGAAAAACCCAAAAATCCTTAAGCCTACCCAAAAATCCAACTTTCTATTCCCAAAAGCTGTTTGGTGTGACAGCTAACTTCGAAATCATGCATCTAAGTCTCGACAAAGCTGAAGAGAGAATTTTTGCTTAAATAAGGCAGGAAAAATAAAGTTTGTTGTTCGTAGTCAGAAAAAAAAATTCATTAAGACATCTCATTACTCGCTCAAACCCCTTGTCTGAAGACTATGTCGGGTTCTGAAGAAGTACCGTAGAACAAAGCCTTAAAATATGTACATATTGATTGGGGACAATCAAAATGCTATGTTTGGGGGAGTTGATAACACCCATTTTGGGGTTATTTATAGCCTATATTTTGTTGTCAAAACTTCCCTCTAAACTATTTTTCCTATCAATTTTGTTATGTTTTGAAAAAAACTAAACTACGCTACGCTCTGACCAACTTTTGCATTGTTTTGCAAAGTTTTTCCTTGCCTTTCCACCAAAAAGGCCCATCCTGGCCCATGAACGGCGTTTACCTGCATCAACCCTCCTACTAGTCGGCCAACACACTCATTACTCATGGCGTAGTAGCTTGATACATCTGTCGCGCGACACGGGTGTGTCGCGCAAGAAGACCCCGCTGGGTGATATGCCTCTTACCCGACAAGGGGATGTACCTGTCATGACTACTCTCCTGATGTAGAATGTCGTGTGATACAAGCCACCCACCGGTAGGCGCCCACCCATCATGACTACCCGACACACTTGCAACCCGACACCCGATGTGTCGGGTGACACGCATGTCGATCATCCCCAAAGCCACGCTAATGGAGCGGATGGAGGACACGTGGCTCCCGAAGAACCACAACTTCTTCCAACCGCTGCCTATAAATAGCAGCTATAGGACTCTGATGGGACAGGTCGAATTCCTAGTGAAAGCTAACCTTGGAAAGATTCAGGAGCTAGTGTGACGCGTTCCAAGGGCGTACCGGGTGATACTAGGTGAGCACACCCCCTACCCGAGAGCGGCGGGAGTGGTTCACTTAGAACCCGTCCCGATAGCCGTAGCAACCCGATACGACCAAGAAGGCCACCCGATGTGTCAGGTTACTAGATGGGCCCTTGCCTAAGACGGCTCACCCCTACACCCGATACCAGGAACCTGAGAACCTAAGCTATCTTTAACCTGGCATGATACCGAGCTCGATATAGATTTCCCGTCACGGCGTACCGCCCTAGATTGCTACTAGACTGCTTGTGTTTTAGGAAGGAATATGATGACAGTCAGATTGTTGAAAATGATTGTTATTAGATGCAATTTGATGACATTTATGTAGATATCTATCCAGAGAAATAGATTTATTTGTAATCTATATATGCATTGATGATCATACTTGTTGCTAAGATGTTTTGCTTAATCTATTTAGTATACTTGAAATTTTCAATTTGTTCAATTGATTATTAAATACTCCAACTATTTAGTTATCTACTATTTAAAATGTTGGAGTCAATAAGCATTGTTGGAGGATGTATCTCTTGCTGGGACATGGATCTCACCCTTGTGGTTTGCCACATCTCTTTAGGTAATTGGAAGTGATGAAAGCAAGCCTATGGCAGCAAAGAGGAGCTATAGTAATGAACCTGTGAGAAACTTGATTAGATTTCTAGTGTGTCCTAGAGTCCTCCATGTACTCTCAAGTCCGGGCAGGAAAAGTTTGTATATGGTGTTTCAAACCAATCATAATTTTGTTAGCATGTTAATGTTTGTTGTGTGGCATATACAAATATTGTTCTCCTATGTATATATGTTATAGCTAAGGTGATAGAACAATTTGTATCAAATTCTTGGCATAATATGGATAAAAGAAAGATGTTGGGCTCTTATGCAAATGTTTTTGAGCCGGTGCTGACATCGAAACCGGTTTTAATTTACCTATATTTTTGGGTATGTGGTTAATTGGTGATTGATTGTGTTTTATGTTTTGAGTAATCTCATTTAGAGTAACGGGTTCTCACAAGTTGGTATTAGAGCTTTAGGTTCACTGAGTCTATAGGGGCACTAGGACTTAGGACTAGGATGATGTCAAAATTAGGAATATGACATAAAAATATGGTGCATACTGCCTAATCTCAGTATTTGGGTGCCCTGTCCAGGTTTTCAAATATTTAAGAAAAGGTAAGTATGGAACTCTTAGATTATTATCTTTCTGATTACTCTGATTAGGTAGTTATTTTGAGACAATCTAAATAGCATAATGAATAAGAAATCATGATGTGAATATCTCAATCCTACCTTAAAGAAGATGATAATTGCATCATAGTCTATCAAACCTTGAATATTTGGTAACTAAAGAGAAAGACACAACACCATGAAATCTAAATCTGAATACAAATAAGCAAAAGAGGAGTTCTTGAAGATGTGATTCAAGAAGATAATAAAGTAAAAGGTAGATAAGTCTATGCTTATAAAGTTAATCGAGGTATGAAATCCACATAAGATGGAGAGAACTCTAATGATAAATATAATATGAGAAGATAAATGGGAACAATGACAAAGGAATAAGGTGGAACATGAGTTAACCTCAGAACAACCTATGTGTGTAAGAAAGTGTTAATGTAAAATAAGCATGGCATTTGAAAGAAATTAAGGCAAATGATCCATGTTTAATGAAGAAAATGTGGAATATGATGATTTACCTGTTGATAAGTGCTTGAAAAACATAATAAAATAAGAGAACATACTCTAGTGGGATAAATAGTCATCAAGGAAGGAGTAATGAGATGTATTAATCATGATGATTCCTATGATAATGACAAGGAATCCAAAATGAAAAGGGTAAAATGTTACATAAGAAGTTGTAACTTACATAATGAAAATAGAATTGGTTACCATTTTGCTAGTGACCCTTGAACAATGTTGCTATGGTATGGAAAGTGTGTTTCCCTTTGTGTCTTTCCTTTCTAGGTCACAAATTTCAAGTGGATCATTGTCACTTGTTACGTATGGATTTGTTGCAAACATGAGGGTGGATAGCTTATTATAGCATAAGGTTGCTTGGACTATGGTTCTAAGATCATAATGTTTGGGATGAGTTTGCTTTTGAACCTTACAATAATTAGGAAGACTCCTCTTATATTTCTTGATATTTGTTAAGTTGGTAAAAGTGGATGAGATAATGATGTGAGTTCCTTATACAACATGAGGTGGATACCAAGGTAATGAATCCAAGTATCCAAGATGTATCAATAGTATGAGAAAAATGTGAAGGTTGGAAATGTTTATTAAATGAACATTCCAAGTATTCCTCTCCCGTAGAGAGAGAGGGTTGATGATGATCCTATAAATGTTATTTGGAAGGAAAAACAAAAGTGACTCTATAATGTTGTGTATGGTCTAGTGATAGCTAGGCAAGAACACTATCGAGGATAGATGGTTTGTTGATACAATATATATAATTTCAAGATGATAGCTAGAATTTAAATCTGAAAGTTACTATTAGATTTGTACAATTGACACAACAAGTTTCTATGTTTAATATTTGCAAATGTCTTCTTATGTGGGGGGTTTTTTGTGCTGACCCAAGATGAGATATGTATGAATGATGTTACATCACCATGATATGCAAGTAACCATGTGAAGGTAATAGGATGAGGTGCAATGGAATTACACATCTTTGTTTACCTTGGATTTTAGGGGCGAAATCCCAATTAGAGGTTTATAGTTGTAAGGCCACTAAACTTTCTTAATGAGTTGAATAAGCTTAATTATCAAAATGGAATTCTTATAAACCTAATATAACCTTGTAATATGCTTTGAAATCATAAAACAAGCTTAATTTTCAAATTTGGTCCAATTTGGACACTGTTTGAGCAAGTTATGCAATTTTATGCACATTTTGGACTTTTCTACAATTTACCCAATTCAGAGGTTTTCTTTGCAATTTATCACTTGCATTATGTTCCTTGGATATTCTCATAATTCTTGAGCTTTTTGAGCCATGGGGCACCTATTTAAACCTTAGTTTGAAGGTTTTTTCTCCAATGGTATTTTAGGGTTTACCCCTTCATGGATGAGCTACCTTTAGTAGCTATCAACTAATGAGTTATTTGTTTTTCTTGGAAATTCAAGAAATTAGGGATAAGCATGTCTCTATGGACGGTGGAGCAGCTTCTTGTGTGTGCTTGTATATTCTTAATAGTTTAAGGCAATGGACACTGGCAAAGATACTAGAACTTCAACTTTTTCTTTTTCTTTATCTTAAAGCTTCATATACTTATCCTAAGCACTAAAATGAGCCATTTTATCTCCAGCACTTCCCTCCTACAAAACTCATCCTCCCTCTTTGCTGCTTCTAATTTTCTGTCCAAGGAAGACGAAAGAGGTAACTTTCTTGGAAAAAGAATCTAGGGTTGCAATTGACTTCCTTTTAGGGTTTAAAAAGCTTCCTTCTAGTAATCTTGACCTAATAGAGTAAGAATCCCCTTCTTTCCTCCATTTATTTCTTTTTTATCCTTCCTCCTACCTTTATCCATGTTGTAACCTTGATTTTCCATGGTAGAAATTGCTCAAAAGCTCTAAAACCCTACCTTTCTTGCTCCTTATGCTTAGGTTTTGCTCATTTGATGAAGAAAGGTGCTAGATGGACGAGTTCATAGCTTATGCTTGGATTTTATACCCTATTTTCTCTAGTTTTATTCAGTGTGGGGTTTCATCTTCTCATTAAAGGTAAGTTTTATAACTTGCTCCACGTTTATTGCTTACCATAAGCTTTCTAGATCATGTTCTTGCTTGAAAATAGTGATCCATGCACTAAAAAGCTATGCTTGACTTGGATTTTGATTTTTATAACGTTCCCTATTTTGATTTCAGTTATAGATGAACATGTGATCATGTGTACGTTACTCATAAGGTATAATATGACTTGTATCAGGTTGGTTTGGCAACTTATGGTGCTAAGCACCTATCAACCAATGGTCAATTTTAGGGTTTAAAGTTGAATTCTTCTATAAACCCATGACCCGATGATGGTACCATTGCTACAACCCTATGATGTTGTCTTCATGACAACTGATGGTCAGGATAAAAGGTGTCAGATTATGGTAACAACCTATGTTCACCCCCTTAGGTCAGGGTTTTTATCAATTATAAATTTAATGATCAACCATTAAGTACCCTAATAATGTTATCAATCAATGATGACATTAGCTTAATATATGATGATGATTAATGAATATAGTGTTTATCTAACAAATATGGTGATTTAATTGTAATTAATGATGGTGGATCATATCTCCAAAATTTATGGTGATTTAATCATATAGTTGTAGCATTAATTAAGCCTTAGACCAATGGTTTCTTGGGTCACTTGATGCAATGGTCGAACCTATAATGAAATTGATGGTTTTAACATATGAACTTGACCCAATGGTAAAGATCTAATGTTTATTCCTCCAATAAAGTGGAATTATGTCTAATGTAATACCCTAGTCCTAATAATGTGATTTATATGGTTTCTTTTATATGATCAACTTAAGGAGCTTACTTGTTGACAATGGATGGCTTGTTTTAATAGAACAATCGATTGTGGGTTTTACCCTACTCGCAATGGAACTTTTTGTGTTGTTAATCAAGGAATGTCTATGGTGATATGGTGACTCTTTCTAGAGCTAAAATCAAGGACTTCATAGGTTGTTTATCCAAGGTGTTTACTTATGTAAACAACCAATGGTCTTACCTTTTAAACATCCAATGGTTCTCAGTGACATTATGGTATGGTGATATTGGTTGAATGATGATGGAACAAATGGAGGGTTACCCTTAATAAGGTAGTCTTACCTATTCACTAATATTAATAGAAGGTATGATAACCATATTGTGTTGATATTTAACCCAAATGAGGTATACCTTGTTATACCTAGCTTTAATATAACTAAATGATTGTAATTGGGTATGAATAGTCCTTGAATGACAAATACAATCATGGAATAATCTGTTACTATTGTTGAAACCCTAGTATGCTATAAATTGATGGTTACTCCTTGATTTATGTGTGGATTCATACTTCATAATGGTATGGTATATGATGGTGATTCTTCACCTTATGCATCCATGAACCAATGGGTATGTCGTGAGTTAGGGTTTGGGTATAAGTGTTGATTAGTAACATTAATATAATTTATCTTGTTGACCCCAATACTAATGAAAATAGATAAATATGATTATTAATGTTTAATATTCTTATATGATGGAATGATGGTGGAATAACCTCCTTAATATGATCATAACCTTAATATGATAATTGTTGGTTATCATAGCCACATGGTTGATACTTTCTTATGCTAAACATGTGCATTATGAATATGATAACGATTAATCATATGTAGATTCTTGCATGTTGATGTAATAACGGAATGTTCTTAATGTTAATATAACCCTGCTATGATTATTTATGAATATCTCCTAGATCATTAAAGAAATATTGTGTTGATCTGATGTATTATATGTAAGTGATGTTATTAGGCATTGTTATAGGCATGCAAAGATAATGATGATCTTATACGGAATAATATGATGGTGTTAATGACCTTTGGGCATGGTTGATCCATGAATGAGGTGTAATCCTCTTATGTTGATAAGGGTTGATACTCTGTGATATTGTGAAAAGGATTTATATCTTGTGAAAGTATGATGACTAGTGTGGTCTCATGAATGGCAAGTGAATAGTACCATGTGAAGACAAGACGAGAAGTTATGTTTCACACGTTTTATATATTTTGAAATTGTGATATTTATATGCTTGTTAGAAGTGAATTAGGATTTGTATGTCCACTTATTTGATGCAGCCTTAATTAACACAATTGGTATAACTAACAAGTGAAACCTTAATCATGTAGTGCCTTGTGCCATAGATCCATTTGAGTGTCAAAACTTGCCAGATGGTGAAATGAGTATTCCTAAGGGAAACTCGGAACACATACTGGTATGTGGGGTTGGCAAGTTGAGGATATATTCTTGTCATCCACAATGTAGGTTGTGGAGGATGGCTTTGGTCAGGCCTCATACATCTAATGTGATTATATATGTGATGATATTGGAGGACAACTACGGTTGTACCTTGGATGGTAGGGTATGCGTACCCACCTCCTTTCACTAGTTTCGTGACCAATACCACAGATGGACTAGGTTGTTAGCAGCTTGACCTTATGTGTCATTGTGGCGGACCCGTATTGTTGGCTCTAATCTCCAAAACCATGATATAAACTTAGCGGAAGCGATTCGATTAACAGCGGAAGACAAAAATCACTAGAAATTAAAACTTTTCGAGATAAGAGCTTGAATCTATAAAAACTTCTTTCATAAAAGGAGATAAACTATTTACATCTCAGATAATTACTTCTTGAGTAATTATATACAACATGATACAAAATCTCAAGAACTCAAAACCAAAATCTCAGGCCAAAAGACTCCAAGGACCTGAGAGTACAGAGAACACATAGGACTGACTATCTAACTATACAATTCAGCAGTATGAATCTCCACCTAAGATTTATTGCTACTCCTAATGCTGCTATTGCTGATATTGGTCTCCTGAAGATTGATTCCTTCGCCCTCGACGACCACCTAAAAAGTTGAAATCTACGGGGTGAGACAATTTTAAATAATTGTCCCAACGAGAGTTATAACTCTTTGCCAGAAGCTTTATTATAGCAACCAAGAATAACATAGGCAATAAAAGCTTTAAGGTAATCAACAGCAGATTGTTATCAATTAGAACAACAACATTTAAGGAATATGAAGAACAGGTATACTAAGTAATGTATCTTCAACCAATGTATTTCATAGTTCAACCTAAGCAGATATGCTACGCGGTTGATTATGTTTTACGAACATCATTATGCCCTGCGGAGATGAGGTATACCGCTCATACTCCAACCGATCACTATTAAGTCGCATCGGTATCATACATAGGTCATCAAAAGAGCCGGATTCTTATGACCTCATCTTCCTCAGTCAGTAAGAGGATCAACATGCAGGACATCTAGTGTCTCTACTGCTATAGCTTACCAGGGTATTCTGGTACTTCGCTATTAGAGTTACAGAGGCATTCTGTACTCTCTTCGCTACCAAAAGATTTCTTGTTTATCTCTCATCGATGCGGTATAAAAGATTTCCTCGGGAGATTAGTGTTACATCACCCCGGCATAAAACATAGTGAAAGATTGATAGATTAAGATACATCTACATCAATTCCTACACTAGGATGTAAGGAAATTCACATCCATATTACCCCACATATTCAAAATTATGTGCTCCAGGAATCCCCTTAGGAAAACCTATTTCACCATCATTTAACTCCTGACAGTGATGGATCTATGATCAGGGCTCTACATGGTATGATTATACTTGATTAGTTAGGTACATTTCAGTATTCTTTTATCATCATACATGTTTACAAACATTAATCATTAGCATAGCAGCTATGAAGGAAGAATACTAAATGTAACAAGCCTGACTCTCATCAATTGTCATTTCTCAATATTCTCATCACAAGTCATCTCTTAAAGCATGACCTTGATGGTATTCATGGCTCTCACAGCCTATCAATCTCATTAGATGCTATTAACAAGGTATCAGGATATATCACTATTCATAAAGCTAACACCATGCTTTCAATGAATATAGTATCATCGTACATACCTGGATATGATCATCCTCATAAAGGAACATGTATGGTTAAATCAACTGATAACAGTAAATAACTCATTTAAAGAAGTTGTATCTCCCTACTCATACAAGAGCTAGGTTTCTCTGGTTTTCATCAATTAGGGTTTACTATTCACCTCATGGTGAAATGATCTCATAACATCCTCATGTATGAGAAACATCATCATTAAAGACCTCAGATAAGATTAAGATTCATCAATTATCATAATTAGGGTTTCCATGATCTCACATAAGTGGATCATACCTAAACTTGCACATTCATGTATATTAAAGGTATTTTACTTGAGTTTCCATTATAATTGGTACTTTCTCTCTCCTCTAACTAGTAGATAGTGATTACACCACTCTAGATTAGGTTGGGTTAACTCCTCATTGATTAACACCAGTCAACTCATCACTATCATGTGATTAGTGTTTGATTAAAACAAGGTATCACTCCATTGAACCTTTCAGGGGCATTTTGGTAATTTACCCATTGACCATCATCATGGGTCAATTCATTAGCCACTTAGTCCCTTAACATCTTAGGTTACCATTAGATTTTTGATTAGATCATCATTGAACCATTTACACCTTCAAGTGATTAAGTATAATCAACCTTGAAGGTCTCCAATTGGTTTAGGGTTTAACCTTCAACCTTCAACCCATTTGATTCTTAAACGACCTTGAACTTGTTTAATATCAAATGACCTTGAATCCATTTGAACCTTAAACGAGTGTGGACCCACTTAATCTTAAACGGGTGTGGACCCATTTAAGTCCAAACGAGTGTGGACCCGTTTGAGCCTAAACGAGTGTGAACCCGTTTGAGCTTAAACGGGTGTGAACCCGTTTGGACTCAAACGAGTGTGAACTCATTTGGACTCAAATGAGTGTGGACTCATTTGGACTCAAACGAGTGTGAACTCGTTTGGGCTTAAACGAGTGTGAACTCGTTTGGTCTAAAACGAGTGTGGGTCTACTTGGGTTCAAACCGCATGAACATAAAAGGTGACACAAAGTTTATGCTTGAATAGGATTTCTTCTGTTGAAGCTTTCAATTGGCCCAAGCCATGTTAACCATATACAAATTGAGTCAATAAGGATGAGCCTCAATCAACTGGACACCAAATTGACCCTCAATTGAAAGCCAATTAGGGTTAAATCTAACTCAATTAGGGTTTCCAATCGGCTAATCATCAATGTTCAACAATATGATTCAAATCAGAGTTGAACCTATCAATTGACCTCCAATTGGGCCCAAACTTGGCTCAAACGGTCTTGAGGTCGTTTGGATGACCTCCAAACGATCTTGAGACCGTTTGCCCAAAGTTTGACCTAAAACCAAAATGATTTGATAAGGGTTGAGCCCTAATTAAATTAAAAATCAGCACTTTTCATCAATTTATCAACATCTTGTAATTGGACCCTCAAACTATCAAATTTCTTTAACCCTAGACCTCCAATCGATCTTTGGGTGTCACTAAACGAGTGGGAGATCGTTTGGATGAACCCCCAAACGGGTTGGAACCCGTTTGTGTCCTTCAACCCAAAACTCAACAAGATCTATATTGAAATCAGCAACTTTCACCCGATTAGGGTTAGGTTATTGAAGTGTCTTCAACTCTTAATTGGTTAGGAATTAGATTACAATTCTTTTTAGAAATGAAATTCAATATATTATGAACAGGTATCCCAAACGGTCAATGATTGGTCAACTCACTCAAACGGGTTGGAACCCGTTTGCCCAAAAGTTCAAGTTAATTAGTTTGGAAAATCAGCACTTAATTCAATTCTATTTCCTAATTGATTGGCCTTCAACCTATGATTCCTTTGGAGTTAACCCCTCACATTTGGTGGGTCATTAGCCTACATAATTGTGAACAGAAAACCCAAGCGGTCCACACTTGGTCAACCCTATGAAATGGTCTTGGGGTCGTCTTGATCCATACGATCTTGTAGGATCGTTTGAGATCAAACAGGTTGAACCCGTTTGACCCTAAATGAGTTGCACCCGTTTGGACCAAAAGGGTTCAAGTTCGTTTCATAAAGTGACATAGGAATCCACGCCCATCATCCTCAACCTCTGTTCAGGTCGGTTCCTCCACCGTTTTGCTTGCAAAAGACCAAGGAAGAAGGGGGGTAGAAGAAGAACTAATCATAGAAGACAAGAACAAAGATATGCATAACAAAGCTAAGGGTTAGAGTTATAAAACCCACCTTAAGGTCGTTCCTTGAGCTCCAAGCTTCCAAGCTTCAAGTCTTTAATGGAATCTTGAGCTCCACAGGTCGGCCAAGGTCAATTCTCCAAAGAAAGGTTGGGAAAAGATGGCTAGAACGAGAAAGCTAAGTGAGAAAACTAGCAATCCATCCTTTTAACATGATTTCCTCCATGAATTCGAGCTTGAAGATGGTGTTCTCTTACCTTAGAACATGTTGGTCGTTTCCCTGAGCTCCATAGCTTGGCTTTGGTCGTTTGAGAAAGATGAGAAGTGAAGAAGTGAAGGAAAACGTTTGCTTGGTTTGGAAAGAAAGGTGCTTATATAGTTTAGGCTGATTTACACCATAAAGACCTCTAGAACTTTGAAATTCTCATACAAGTCCTTTCTTATTTAAGGGAACGTCCAATATCATCTAAACTTATGCAAAGCTCATGAAATCTCAAGATCTAGGGGTAAAGAAGGCCAATTTCCAACTAGGGTACATACATGAAAGGTTTCCTTACTCAAACTTAGTGAATTTTATGTACAAAGGTCATTTTTCTTATCTAATTATTCATTGATGTGTCCCTTTCACCATTTCTACTCTAAAAGATGACAAGAGTCATAAAAGATGTTCTAGATGGTGTATTTTACAAGTTGCACCCCTCAAATTGGGTAAACTGCATTTTACTCCAAATTAAGGTTTTTAAGCATAAGGATTATTCCACAAGCTGAATCTAGATGCCCAAGCTTGGGAAATCCATCATGTCTCATCATATTCACTCATATGATGTCTCATTATCAAAAGAACATCTTAACATGTGCAATTGCAAGTTAACCCCTTAACTGGGTAATTTGCACATAAGCCCCTACATTACCAAAATAATACTACAACTTTGATTAAAAGGATAAACTTGAAAGTATATGTTCCTGAGGAACTTAATTACATGTCAAAAGATAATCACCAGGGTTTAATTACATATTTAGGCAAAACACCTAGGGTTAGTTTATAGCCCAGGTCCGGGATGTTACACGTATTGACTGGGGGAGAAGAAGATCTTAGGAGTCCGGCTCTTCCTAGATCTTGTATGGCATTGATTTCAACTCAGCAGTGGTCAATTGGATTTTGAGTGGTATCCTAAAATTCCTCACAGCATAATAAAAGATGTAAGACAGTTGTGTAGCATATATGTTAAGGGTTATACACAATGCTTCATATTGGATGAAAACCCTTGTTTGCTTTCTTTTCACTGAGATCATGTATAGTATAAAAAGAGATAATAGATATGCTTATGTTGTAGTTATGCTCATGTTGTAAACATGCTTATGTTGTCACATATGTTGACACTGATGGTTAAAATGTTGCTGCTAGCTATGTTGAATATTGTGAGCCATGGCTATGTAATTAGAAATGCTTAAACCGCTAATCATGACTATGTATATCATTGTGTTATGATGTTAGTTCAACTTATGATATAGATTTGTTCCCTTTATTTGAGATGCCAATATTGATAGCCATGTTATGTTACTAGACATATTCATGATGTCAAGGATATGTATGCTACAAGATTTCTTATGTTGTTAGCAAGGAATATCATGATAGTTAGATTAATGATAATGATTGTTATTAGATGCAATTTGATGATATTTGAGTAGATATCTATCCAGAGGTATGGATTTATTTGTTATCTATATATGCATTGATGATCATACTTGTTGCTAAGATGATTTGCTTAATCTGTTTAGTATACTTGAATTGTTCAATTTGTTCAATTGTTTATTAAATACTCCAACTGCTTAGTTATCTACTATATAAAATGTTGTAATCAATCAACATTGTTGGAGGTTATATCTCTTGTTGGGACATGGGTCTCACCCTTGTGGTTCGCCACATCTTTTTTTGTATTTGGGAGTGATGAAAACAAGATTGTGGCTGCAAGGAGGAGCTATAGTAATAAATATGTGAGAAACTTGATTAGATGTCTAGGGTATCCTAGAGTTTTCACTATACTCTCAGGTGTGGGCAGGAAAAGTTTGTATATGGTGTTTCAAATGAATCAGAATTTTGTTAGCATGTTAATGTGTGTTGTATGGCATATACAAATATTGTTCTCATGTGTATATATGTTATAGCTAAGGTGATAGAATAAATTGTATCAAATTCTTGGCATAGTATGGATAAAAGAAAGATGTTTGGCTCTTATGCAATTGTTTCTGAGCAGTTGCTGATGTCGATATTGGTTTTAATTTACGCATATTTTGGGTATGTGGTTAATTGGTGATTGATTGTGTTTTATGTTTTGAGTAATCTCAATTAGAGTAACGAGTTCTTACATCACCCAATTTGGAGTTTCCTAGAAAAAGTTATGATTAAAACAATCTCTTTAATTTCTAGTCCTATTTTGCTCATTTTCCTCCTCTTTTGCTTCTTGGGACCGCCCCCTGTCACCTTGTTGGGCAGGCCCACTCGCATGCCAGTGGGACTACAGTCCACGTAGCAACTAGGACCGACCCTCGGCCACCCATCTGCAATTATCAACTGAGAGGTTGGGGAGTCACCCCCAAGCCTACGCAAAGTCAAGCAGCTATGCCACCGACCATGTCCCTCGACACCGACCAACGACCCTCATCTTTTCCTCAGTTGTGACTTTTCTTGTCATGAATCTTCTCCCCTTGGTCTCCCGACCATCCCCCTATGTTTTCCTTGACTTTTTGGGTTTGATTAGGGGTACTGGACACCCCCAGTGCCTTGTTGATGCTTTATCCACAATGAGGGTGGTCCAAGGAGACTCACCTCCTCTTTCCCCGTATTGAACCCCTACAATGAGTTTAAGAGCCCCCTTTACACCTCCCCGTCAGCTTGTCTTGCCCTCTTGGGATTTATTTCACCATCACCCCCTTCTTCTTCAACCTCCAGCTCCATTCACTCTAGAGAGCTTCATAAAGCATGCTCAATCTTCCCTCATCCCTACTTGAAGCAACCGTTGGGTCTGCCTTTGTCCTATGGTGGAGAATGACCATTATTATGGTTCTAGTCCCCCCTCCTCATTTTCTCCCTTACGCCGACCAACCAGCACTGTTGTGCCACGATGCCTGGGCGCAAGGATGTCTCCATGAGGGAGACAAAGCCACATCTACAAGATCAAGATCTGATGGCTTCAGATCCCCTCAACCCCACCCCACCTCTCTCTATTTCTTAGGTTTGACCTAATTAAGGTAGATGTGGAGCCGCCTAATTCACATAGACCCACACGAAGCCACCCAACCATGGAGCGCCACATCACCCCCTCAAGTGGTATATATATCTTTCTTGCATGAAATGTATGCAATCTTCCAAAAAGTGTATTAAATGATTCTTTGGGATAAAATGACATATTATATATGAAAATTGATCTACTCGATGAGATCTATCCAATGAATCTTATTTATGAGCCTAATCCATATTTTAGCTCATTTTATGTTTAAAATGGCATCAAATGATGTCTTTTACATCAATAAAGGTGATTAATGCTCAACTTTGATCATATTATGACCCTTCCTAATTTTGATGACCCCAATTAGTGAAGTATGATATATTGGACCATTGAATCGAACTTGATCATGATTATCCCGATTAATGCCCCTAATTTATGAAATGGATAATTAAAAGATGTATAATTTGGACTTCATTTCTAATGATCATTCATTTTATGCTCAACTTGATTATATGAACTCCAACTCATCTTTATTGCTCTATATCAGTAACTTTTGATGCATGGTTGATACAAGAATATATTTTTCCATACTTGAACTCTTTTGCAACATGATATTATAAACAATGACATTAAATGGAACATTTATGGACTTATCATGATGATTTTTAAAACTTTGTGCTAATGTGGACCAAATATGATCAAAATATTAATTAGTATTTATGATGACTTATTACATGAAAATATTATGTGATGCATTCTTGTTCACTATTATGACTAAGTGACCTAAACATGACATTGAATGTGACCTAATGTGCATGTTGCTAAATTGAGATCTAACCTTCAACAAATGTGACCCTAATAGTCACACATGATATTTTATTCATCAAATCAGTAACTTTTTTATCATAATGATTTTTTTTTAAGGTGTATAATAATGAAACTTAATCAATCTTGATCACTCTTGCACTCCAGTGATGACCGTCTTGGATGAAAGTGACTAGTTTGACAATGAAGATACCTATGTTGCTTAATCTTTTTTGGAACTCATGTTACCTCTACTAAGATTATGAAAATATAAGTTTGAAATCCCTAATATTGGTAATGATGTTTCACCCTAAGTCTAAATGATTATGATGTAGTATGTAGCTTGATGATGAATATTACATGAACATTGGAGATGTCAAAATCAATCTTTGAGCAATATGGAACTTAGATTAGGTGACTCATACACACGTGATGAATATGTTTAAGATGACCTAAGTCTTGCGATGTTAATCATATCACATTTTGTTTAATGTCAAGATCTCTTTTATGGGCTCTTTTTAAAGATCTAATCATGTTGTATAATGTTAGTTCGCTCGTATCAAGGTACGCTTGATCCTCCTATTGGCCGGACTAGTGGTATTGAAATTGCTTGTATGTATGAAATATAAGATGTTTGGCTTATAATACTTGTTTGAACTATTGTTCCCTATTACTACTATGTTTTGGTCGTGATTACATATGTTGAACAAACTTGAAAACATAATGATAGATCTCCATTATACAACCTTGTGTACCTGCTTGTATTCTGGGAGTAAGGACACAAGGTTGGGTGTCCTACTTGAGTTCTCATGATAGGGAAGACTATATTGATAAAGGGTTAGCTCTTGGAAATGGACTTGAGGTCCCTTATGAATAGGGTTAACTCTCGATGTTTAGTCTTGTAGTCCCTCACATTAAAATACGGTAGCTAATCTTGAGGACCCTCACAGACCCCTTCCTTTGTGAAGCTGGTCGAAGGCCTTATGGTATTGTTGGTATAATGGAAATGAACTTAAAACACACTGGAATGTTAATAAGAGAGTCTTTAAATGATGTTACTTCATTTCTTGTTATTACATTATGTTTTTTCCAAGCAATATATATTCTTAAACATACGATTTTATATGTTTGCCAACGTACTCATCACAGTTGTGCTGATGTATACCCATTTTATGATTTTAGGTAAAATGTACACTATAAATATCTAATGATGATCAATGCTTCCACACTTATGATAATGATGCTCTTACTCTGATGATGTATAATGACATGCAAATAGAATACACATGGTTGATATATGGGACCTAATATCTTGTTAGGTATTAGTTTAACAATCTTTTATGCTTTCTTATCTCATACCTTAGTTATTGTTTGTGGTTTTATTCAAACATATGTTATGCAATCTATCTGATGGATGGATGATCATGTCCTCTCTCCTTTGGCTTTCTAGCCATTAGGACTGAGGGGTAACAAACACTTCTGTGACAGACCCTATCTTGCACTACAACTAACTTATTCATCTATGGGTAGGTTGATTACTACTTTAAAAGATAAACTCTAGGTAATAAATTCTTTCGTGAGTTTGTTGTATAAATGACACACATCAAATATTGTCTTTGTTTCCAGGGACAACAGAGTTACATTCAAACCCCATTGCTTTGAATAATTAGGATTTTTTTGCTAATAATCACTTATATCTACTTGAACTTTTCCGTCCTCAAAAATGAGAAAATTGTCTGATCTTTTTCTCAGGTACTACAGTTTATGCAGCATTCTTAGAGTGTTGATTGCACACCATTTGTGTTCGACCTATAGTTCAAGAAAAACATTCATATCCTGAACCAGACCCACCAATACAGGATAAATGAGGAGGATGTCAACCGTCTAATAGAATGGGCCCTTGTCTCACAAAGAGGGGCCATTTTGTTATGGAGTTAAGGGAAGCCATAGATTCCAAATAAGAAGTCCAAGATGATGCACTACAAAAAGTGGAGAGGTATAAGAAACTTAAGGATTTCTATGTCCCTAAGTCCGCCAATGCACAACATCTGATTGTGTTTCCTGCCATCACCAATTTACAATTTGAGATCCGCACACAATGGATCACCGTGCTTCATATTAGCACTTTTTCCAGTAATAATGGTTATAGTTATCATGATCACCTTTGGTTCTTCTCTTACTTATTTGTCTTGAATAAAATTCCTAGCATTTATGAAGATTCCATCAAGATGTGTTTATTTATATATCCTAATGATGAATGTTACTCTCTCTACAACATTGTAGACATCAACAACTTTTGTGATCATGTTGTGCATTGTCATTCACGACATAGATATAAGCTTCACCATGATGTTTTTTGTGATGACCTTTTTGGCCTTATCTCCCATTATGGGAAAAGGTCCTAAAGGAAGCTTCTACTGCCTTCTTGGAACACATTCTGATGGTATTCATTCACAATAAACTACATATATCTTATTATTTGAATGGACATGTGGAAGACACACCTATGTTGACCATACTATTGTTTCCCCATTTACAGACGTCCTTTAGTTAAATTTTCAAGTTATCCAAGTAGCTTCTAACACTGCTATACAGAAGATTCGTAAAGATAGAGCTTCTTGTGAGGCTAATCACCATCATTTTGTGCCTTTTGCCTTTGATACTATTAACATTCTAGATGATGACTCAATTTCTCACCTTTGACGCCTTCAATGCGTAATAAGTAGGAATCTTATGTTTCCTTCATCTACATCCAATAATTTTATTTTTAGATCTATTTGCTTTTCCATCCACAGGAAATGCCAAACCAATTTGTTACTCTCACCTCTAAGAAGGAATTTTTGTATATGATGGAGAAAAGGATATCTTCTAAATTTAAATATTCCCTATATGATCAACCCAGTAGTTGGTATAATGCTACATAAGGAGACTTCATCACCACCTGGGAAGCACTCATGGCCAAATTCCTTGAAAAATAATTCCTTTATTCCTCACCTATCAAATCAGGGGGTAGATTACCCACTTTTCCATGGTTCATAAAGAAATTAGGGGTGAATTTTGGGAGTGACTTAATGACCTCCTCTTCTATTTCCTATTTCATTAAATCTCTTTGGTCCATTCGATCATGACCTTCTACCAGGGTGTTGATGATAATACCAAAGTCTTTCATGACATTTCATCTAGAGTTAACTTTATGTTTCAAAAATTTTGACAGATCCTAGGAAGTCATTAAAAGAAGTTCTAAAACCCAAGTCTAATTGTAACATACTAGATCTCAAACCCTACCCTAGAAGTTTGATCTTTTGGACGTAGCCAAACAAGGTTGAGGATAGATCTAGGTGAGGTTTAATAAAATCCTAATGAGTTAATGCATGTTTAAATCACCCTAATGTAACCTAATCTCCTTACATTAGTCTTAGAATGATAATGGATACATAACATATGTCACATAACTCTTTTTTTGATAATATGAAGGTAAGGAACCTAATTGGATGAGCAATAATGATAATAGTGATATAATATAATAATGTGTTAATAATGGCCATAAATATTAACCATGTCATAAGTAATTAAAGGAAACCATAAAAGTGGAATCTAAGTTAAAAATCATGTTCCTTGTGTCCTCATTATCTTGGTAGTCAAGTTTCACATTATTCACACAATAATAATTACATTAATTCAATTTGGAAAGGGAAGATCACAATTTTCCCCAAAATATCAAATACAACAATAAATGACTCTAAAAGAGGAAACTAATCTTGGATTCATAATATAAATAATAATTATAGATTTTGGGTGAATTTTCATCCAATTTTGAGAAATTTTGCTTAAAAAGTGAAATCAAGAGAGAGAAAGTGTGTAGAACAATCAAAATATTAAATAAATGTACAAACAACTCCACCATGTAAAATTAGTGGCAAATTCGTATCCAACACATTAAATGTGTCTTGTTTGTGTAGTTTCACCTAATTTGGATAATCCTTATGTCATTAATGCATGAGGAGAGAGAAACTAAGTTTTGAATAATAAATGCATTAAAAGTCTTCAAAAGGAAAATCTAACTCCACAATCAGAATCTGCATGTCTAACTTAACCTATGTGCAATTTCTTTTTTAATTTGGATAAGTATAGAACCCTTAATTGAAGAAAGAGAAAATGAAAGAATTAATTGAATATCTCCTTGGTTTAATGAAATTATACACCTGTCACGTTTATTTTCCTTATTTCCACCTAATGTTTCTGTCATGTGGTATTTCCCAACTTTGTGTCAGCTCTTGACCATTAGATGCATGGTTCAATGGTTGTGTGTCATCTCCTACCTCAGGTAGGAGTCCGCACAACTATAAACAATAACTGTGAATCCCTTCCTTGTCATTCTCTCTCCCGATGATCATTTCTATTGGTTTTTCTGGAGTTGGTTTCCTTTTTCAATTATGAACCCAATGATCCCTTTATCGACCCATAAAGCCCTATAAATAAGAAACCCCCAAATACGCTCTCTCCACCATTTTTCGCAAACACCTGTACCCTACTCCTCCTTCCTGCGTGGCTGCCCAAAAATGAACCTTGGCCCTCCTCTTCTTCTCCTTTGGTCCCAATTGGGTCGTAACTAGCCTAGGGCATCTAGGCCTACTCGGTTTCCTTTCTGGAGACCTCGAGGTTGTTCAGGTTCTCTTTGTTACTTCTAGCCTAATTAGCTTCTCGGTGAGATTCTTGGATCCTTCCTCCTTCTACCCATATGGTCAGTTGGTTGTGCGGTTGTGTATATCTCTATGTTGACAAGGAAGCTGATAGATCCGGTTTTGTCAACTCTGGTGAGGTTCTCTGTTCGCTCTCTTCCCACGTTTGATCTTGCTTTAGCTTTTGTATCATTGCCTGAGTGAGTTCTTCATCTTCTTCTCCTCATTTCTTTGTTGGTGATCTCAATTTCTCTACCATTTCTTTTTTGCTTTCAGGTTATGGAGGATTTTGGTTTCTACCTTCTCCAGCCAACGTTTGATCCTTGGTAGGGGTCGTTGCGTTCACATTGGTCTCAGGAACTCAATGACACTACTATCTTCTCAAGTTGGTCTTCAAAGTTTGAGTTTTGATCAGAGGCTTTGTGCTCCAGTTCGTTTGCTTCAGATTGTTCAATGAAGGGCAATGCCCAATGTGTTCGGTCATATCTGCCCCCTGAATTCTCTTGGTTTTTGTTTTTTTCTATAGGGCATTTTGGTAATTTCAACCCTCCTGTTTCTTTGCTCAAGCGCATGGTTGCTGCTGACCTAGATGACCGACCAGTTGAGTTGTCCAGTTCTGATTGGGCCAACTCAGGCCCGCACCCTCTTTCCCTCACCCTCTTCACTTTTGCAAACAATTTTCTGATTAGCAATTTTCTCATTGGTCAGATTTGTAAAATAAATAACTAATTATCTATAGATCTGAAAAATATGGAAAAGTAATCGTTGGATTTTGAAAAATAAGAGCTATCTAGTGGTGTTGGTTTTGTCACCTAAATCCAATGCTTAAGGGTAAGTAATTTTAATGGATTAATCTAAATAAGTGATAACTTTCAAAATTCATAACTAAATATCTGTAAGTCAGAAAAATATAATAAAATATGACTCAGACTCCTAATAACACAAACTAAAATGTGGCACCTTTTTTAGAACCTAATTCACATAATATGCAAATGGTGTTTTCTAGAGTTTGAATAATGTATATGAAATTGAAACAAAATCTACATATATGTTTAAGAGGAACTTTGGAGACCTAGACTTGGATCTAGAATTGATTTTGGACTCTGAATTTGAGATATATTGTATCCCCTATTACTCCATGTTGAGAAATTCACATATATTATTCCTTCTCTTGGTCCTATGGACATTAGCCTACACAAAATGTCTTTTTATTTTGAAATTATGGTTCATGTGAAGTACCCAACTTGTTACTGATCTTGTGATCATGGATATTCTTTTGGATTCTTATTTTATGCTTGTTCGTGATGGATCTTTATATGATGACATGTGATGTTTTTTGCCCACTTATGAGGTGGATGTATATGTTGGTCACTTATGTTGTGGCTAGTTTGTATAATCTGACTATACTTTCTAATTGCCTCTACATTTAACATGCTATGTGATTTTGTAGCACTAGAGTAGTGTAATTACATTGGTTTTTGTTCAATGTGTAATATGGCAACATTTTGATATTATTGGGATGGAGGATGTATGATTCCCCATACCCGGGTTTGCAAGATGTATGATTCTTGGTCCACATTCATAAATTGGGATTTTGGTTAATGTACCATTCTCTATCAGGTGCAAGATGTATGATTTTTGGCCACCATGTCTTTATATTATTCTAGGGCCATGTTTATCTCACATGCATGTAGGATGATAATGATGATGATGGGTTATGTGCCCAAATTCTTGATATGTGCTATTGTGGCACAACTTTATTGTTTTGTTGATGGCTGGTATCCTCTTTTATCATGAGATGATGATTCTTATCCTTTATGCCCATTTGTGTGGTCCTTATCTCTTTCTTGGTAATCATTTATATTTCATGTCTTATTTCCAATTATATTGCTCAATTTCCATTTTAGTATGCACATATCAGCCTTTGTTGATGTCTTTTATTATTTCTCTTCTTGCTGGGGTATGCTTCCAACCCTAGGTGAAGGACTTGGATGATATGACATGAATATATGGAAATAGCTTAAGGAGTTATAGCTTGGAGACAAATTTGTTATGGTTTATTCTTCCCTCTATCTTAGATTCTTATGTTGTATCATACATGTAAACCCTATGCGGGAGATTTAGATATACTTTTAAAATCTTGTTGAGAAATTGAATATAGTCATTATATGCTTCTATTGTTACACTTTGGTTGTTTTGAATACCATTAATAAGATTTGAAAATTTTACACCCACTCCAAGATACCTTAAGGGTGTTTTTGGACTGGAGGTTTTATTGTTCAAATTTTTAGTAGGGAGTGGTTCCCCTACGGGATCACACTCTTTAAAGCATGGTATCAGAGCCCATGGTAGTTAGAATCTGAATATTTCAATTTTGTCTCCCTAATTTGAACCCCTACCTTACATAGTTGCCATCTAGGCGAGAGGTTCAACCTAGAATTGATCTATATTATATATGTTATGAGGTTTTAGGAGATTGTACCCCATCATATAGATTGATTAAGATTTGTATCTCTTGATGTTGTGAGGTTTGAGTTGAGGATGCATTTAGGTTGATGAGGAAGCATGATGAAGAGTTGTTATTATGGATATATTGTGACTTGGTTTTTCGCATTGAATTTTTCCCAACTTGTTGGTTTTATTTCACAATGTTTCTTATCAACAAAAAAAATATTTTCATTACTACAATATGTACAAATTTTTCTCAGATTTTCTTAATGATTTTCTTGAACTAAGTCACAATGAATATTTTGAGAAGTTTTGGTAGTGAAACCCAAAACCTAGTAGGTAACCCTAATTTTGACTTTGGAGAAGTGACTAGGAAAATGTGAGATAATGTTAAGGTGTAGTGCACCTACCCTTTTGTACCCTATGATATTTTGGATCTAGGGGTTGTTAGGTTAGAGACACAAGGACCTATGACTCAACCCTAGTTGGTTCTGACTCTTAGTTTGGATATATGAAGAACATAAATATCTAGAACTTTCACAAATAAAAGATATGTGGGTAACCCTAAATGTTGTTTAGTTTGACTTGTTAGGTTAAACATTGTAATGGTGGAGTGTATTTATTTGTTTGAAGTTTGGATTAATTGATTTCAAGGATGAAATCCTTTTAAGGGGTGGAGTGTTGTAACATACTAGATCTCAAACCCTACTCTAGAAGTTTGATCTTTTGGACGTAGCCAAACAAGGTTGAGGATAGATCTAGGTGAGGTTTAGTAAAATCCTAATGAGTTAATGCATGTATAAATCATCTTAATGTAACCTAATGTCCTTACATTAGTCTTAGAATGATAATGGACATATAAAATATGTCACAACTCTTTTGGTGATAATATGAAGATAAGGAACCTAATTGGATGAGCAATAATGATAATAGTGAAATAATATAATAATGTGTTAATAATGGCCATAAATATTAACTATGTCATAACTCATTAAAGGAAACCTCAAAAGTGGAATCTAAGTCAAAAATCGTGTCCTTGGGTCCTAATTGTCTTGGGAGTCAAGTTTCGCCTTATTCACATAATAATAATTAATTTAATTCATTTTGGAAAGAGAATATCTAAACATTCCCCAAAATATCACATAAAATAATAAATGAATCCAAAAGAGGAAAATAATCTTGGTCTCATAACTTACATAAGAAATATAGCCTTTGGGTGAATGTTCATCCAATTTGGAGAAAGTTTGCTAAAAAGGTGAATTCAAGAGAGAGAAAGTGTCATTAATGCATGAGGAGAGAGAAACTAAATTTTGAATTATAAATGCATTAAAAGTCCTCAAAAGGAAAATCTAACTCCACAATCAGAATCTACATGTCTAACTTAACCTATGTGCAAATTTTAATTTAATTTGGATAACTCTAGAACCATTAATTGAGGAAAGAGAAAATGAAAGCATTAATTGAATATCACTTTGGTTTAATCAAATTATACACCTGTCACATTCATTTTCTTTATACTTATTTCCACCTAATGTTTCTATCACACAGTATTTTGCAATTTTATGTCAACTTCGGACTATCAGATGCGCGATCTGACTCCTGTGGGTCATCTCCAATCTCAGATAGGATTCTTACTAACTGTAAACAATAAATGTGAATCCCTTCCTTGTCATTCTCTCTTTCCCGATTATCGTTTCTCTTGATTTTTCTTGCATTGGTTTCCTTTTTCGATTCCAAACCCAATGATCCCTTGATCAACCCATAAAGCCATATAAATAAAAAAAACCCAAATCCTCTCTCTCCACCATATTTTGCAAAAACTTGTACCCTGCTCCTCCTTCCTGTACGGCTGCCCAAAAATGGTCCTTGACCCTCGTCTTCTTCTCCTCTGGTCCCAATTGGGTCATAACTAGCCCAGGGCATCCGAGCCTACTCGGTTTCCTTTCCAACAACCTGGAGGTTATGCAGGTGCTTTTTGTTGCTTCCAGCCTAATTTGGCTTCTCGGTGAGCTTCGTGGTGTTGGGTTTTAGGGGAGGCAGAGAAGGAAGTGGAAATAAAAAAAATTTCTCCCCAAACCCAAAATAAAGGAATCGCGTCAACATCTATACAGTAGGAAGGATGGTTTGTAGAGGCGTAACTTGTCGCGAGGCTTGCTCAGCGACGTTACCTCGTGGCTTACGCGGTCTTCACCTCCAGTCTTGGATGGTGTCTGTGCAGCTCATACTCTCATCGGGACTGTCAGGATTGATAGCTGTCTTCTGAGCGGAAGAAGTCTCTCACCTATGATGTAGTCCACACGGACCACCTGGAACTCCGATCTCCTTGTCCCATAAGGAATCGGAAGGAGTCGCACCCTCCTGTTGGCGCACTAATCACTGACACACTCTCCTACCACCATTCGGTTTTCTGTAGTTGTCTTTCCCTAGTTGTGCCTCCCTTATTGGGTAGCACTTTCTCAGGCTCTCGTGGTTACCACAACCAGAGAGAACAAAAACTTTGCAGAGCAACTGATGTTCTGAGTTGTTGTACCTGAGACGCCCTTAATACCCCTATATATAGGAGGGTCATGGGACAGGGTTCTCTACCCCGGGAAATGCGAGATTAAAGCAGGAGTAAAAGGGTTTGAGATTTTCTACAAAACAACCAACTGCGCCAGCTGAACAGATTATTTCAAGCATGAACCGATCAGTTGGGACCTGAGCCGATCGGTTCACACCTGAACCAATCCGTTGGGACACCTGAGCTGATCGATTCACTTCTGAACTAATCGGTTCGTGGTCCTGGTCCAACTCAAATTGACTTTCCATGTTTGTTTCCAACTAATCAAATATTAGTCCTAGTCTAAATCAAATTTGTACAAGTGAAACAAATATGTTTTTGCAAAAAGAGTCTTATGACTTTCCAAACGATCTATGTTGGTCACATGAATCGACCAGTTCAACAATTGAGCTGATCATTTCAATTACACATGAGTCGATAGACTCATCACTTTGAGCCGATCGGTTCAACCCTGTGAGCTAATTGGTTGGGGTAGTAGACTGTGCAAATCAGTCAATTGTAGTTCCAATCAATCTGATACTCTAATCAATCAGTCCAACACCTTGAACACTATGATTTTGAGCTATCAATTAACTGAGTGTTTAATTGAACTACTAAACTCCTTTAATAATCAATCTAAACATCATTTGTGGATAAACTCCTCTTCCAGGTTAAATCCTATGTGTGTGACCCTGCAGGTCCATTTCACGTTGGTAGTGAAATTCCATAACACTTATGACTTCACAAGCAAAGAGTGGTGCCTAGTCGCACAACAGTGCTACCCGAGTGAAAAGGAATGTTGGAGAAAAACTTTCAATTCTACAATTCGTGAATGGTGTTACAATGAATGTATAATTCCTTTGTCTTTGATATCCCGAATGAACTCAAGGCATGGAACAATCATCTTTTCAACGTTCATTCACTTTCTTGATCTTAGAGTAGATTGGAGGATATATGTATGACATCAATATCACATACTGATTCACATATGCATGTGCACGCCTGTCTCAATCCTACTCATCAAGTGTCCATGGATATCAAACTCCCTCAGGAGGGACAAATCCCATATCTATCACTCACCCCTCAAAAGCCCCATGTGTCAAAGCCACCCAATCATCACCTTTATAACAACCCATGTTTCAGGACTGCGTTTGATGATGCCAAAGTGTACCCAACGACATGTGTTGAGTGCAGTGATTTCAGGTCAAAGAATCACACTCATCACCATCACTGTGAGAACTGAATGTGACTACCATGTCATAGTTCCATGTGTCAAACTCACGGTGGGTCTGTCTGGTACACTTGTTCTCTAACAAGTACCTGTGTGTTTGGTTTGATATCTCCATATCATGACTAGAGAGATTTATCATCAACCAACACCACAATCTAGTCTTGTGTATCATTGTTTTCTATCTACCTTCCACAATGACATCTGACTAGGGACATAATAAGAATGTACAAACTCTTAGCATCTGTATGATCTCAACATTCAGGTCCTCAACGTGAAAGCATACGTCATTGAGTATTGTCATTCTCTAGATATTCAATATGTTCTATCATTATTTCATATGACTGAACCATAAAGAATTGGAAGCTTGCCTTTGATGTTTATCAAATAAATCTTAATGTATCCTACCAATCATCCCATGATTGTCTCTCAAGGCACACATACCAACAGACTCCCACTTGCACTGTGAGCCAATCACCCTTGAATCATATTCATAGTGATCTTCAAACATGTCCCACATGTTACTGTGCTCTAGTGCTAACATAGTGAGTTATGGAAACACCTTTCTAAAGTCGGTATTAACTACATGTCTCTCATCTCTTCGTTGTACGTCACACATATGAGATGGAGTTGTTGTAATATGTGATCTAGTATTCCTTTTCTAACCTTTAGCCACATTGCATGACCATGTACTACTTACTTGTCATCAAAGATCAGAATATCTATAAGTTCATCTCATGAACTTCCATATTCATATAGTATCCACTAATGTTCTCTAACACATGGATACTTGGCCTTTCCTTTTAAAATGGCCTCAATGGAACATTTCCATTTATCAACAAACATTCACTTTTATATATCTCATATATATATTGTGATTGCTTTTTTTTTTTCTTTTCTGAAGTTCGCATCAGTGTAACTATTTACAGTGAACCCTTCCTTATTTCCATAGAACTATTACTTCTTAAGTACTTACCAAGTTCTTATGGTATTCTAGTAACCCGTACTGGAACTAGACAGACATCCACTCGTCATGTCCCACAGGCGAGTTATCAGGATGAGCACATCATATTGGCATGTCCTACATACAAGATGATGAATGTATTTTATTCTTCCTATGTCCATACATGCCAGATAATGGGATAATTACATACATGATAGATCCATATCTATTCTTAGTGTTCCCATTCTTCATAAGAATTGTACACTTGGCCTTGTGATACTAACTCCATGTAATATGGACAAGTTTTATCCCACTGAATCAGTGCACACTGAACCCTTCAGTATAGATTGCCAATGTATGCTTTCTCTTTTCAGGTCAAGAGGCTTTCGAGAACTATCTCTATAGATCTCTATTCCTATCACATAGGAAACGTCTCTATCTTACTTAAAGATAATTTACACTTTGGATTTCCATTCTAGAACATTTCCATTTCACATCAACATGTGGAATGCAAATACGCTCCCACTAAATCACAGATCCCTTTCTTTATCTTTTTCATATCAGTCAAACCCTTTGACTATGTCATCAAACTAAAGATCAAAGTTCTAAGTTTCTTGCACTCAATTAATCACATTGATTAGTCCATTGTAACTTATAGACTTCATTTGCATTAATGGATTCATAAACCTTATAGGTTGTGTCATGTACACATCCTTGTTTTATTCCTCATAGGAATATTGCTTTAGTATCCATATGCCAAATCTCTTAGTATTTAAGTTGCAATCAACAAGCAGCATCCTTCTCAAAATGTCATCCATGTGTCTTAGCACATAAGACTTATTTGCACTTATGGATTTCATCCCAATGGGTGCTACCATCAAGGTCATACCTTATGGTTCACATGGAAGTCATTTAGGATGTAATGGTCATAAACCATAACTCAAAATTGGGTTCCTCATATTCATCTAGATGGTTGATTCATCACATGACCAACTCACCACATAGACAATCGAGGCGCATCTGTCAAGGAATTTGAGAACTCACAACACTTTGTGATTCTTAATATCCTTTACTAGTGTAGGGTATTCTTTATTTAAGAAGAAATTAGTTATTTGATAATCATCCTCTAACTCCTTTGAGTATGACTCCTTTTGATTTAGACATCACTGTGCCTTAATCACGAGCTCAGTATGATACACTATCATAATCACTCACAAGATTCTCAAACATTTGGTCTAAGTATTTCATTCATTGATTTCCTCAAGAATTAACACTTTACCAAATTCATACTTCATCTATGATATTCTTGAACACTTCCAGATATTCATATTGGTATTTCTCTAAACACTGTTTGATGTACTAGCATTAAGTCTAATAGGTATGCAAATATATCACATGTATTATACCTAATAGGATAATCATTCTCCCACTACCATTAGTGAAGATTGATTTATCATGTTCAAGAGATTCATGTCTCTTACTGGTTCTCTAACCAAAAGAGTCTAGATTTATCCATCAAATGGAAACCAGAAATGAATTTCTCATAATAATGCTAATTTGATTGTTTGAGTTATCAATAACCTTTAGGTATCATTTTATCTTATGCATACCCAGTACCACAAGATAAACAAGGCATTACCACAAAGATTGAAACATCAACTTTATTAATTGTTATCATTGTCATACAATATGCAAAAATAATGTGTTTCTGTCCATTAGAAAATATGAAATAGCAGTTCATAACTCTATAACATGCCTTTAAGGCTGATAATGAACTAAAGTACTCCTATCTATGGCGGCAACATTTTCCCCATTTATTGGGTGCTTTACACTTTATATCTTGATATCATATACCTCAAAAAGTGTTACAAGTTTATTTCATGACACCTTCAGGTGGAGACGTCCGTCGCCTCCTTCTTCTTTAGTTCTTCCAGATAGAGTGGACAATTCCTTTTTCAATGTCCTGGTTTTTAACAATGGTGGCAATTGCCTCTCCTGGTCATGCCTCCTTTGGCCTTGAGAGCTGAAGATGCCTTGGGCTGCTGGCTAGCATCAGAACCCTTCTTAGCTTTGACCTTGCATTTGCCCTTGGACTTTCCTTTCTTTCCGTTGATCAACATCATAGACTTAGGCTTGTCCTTCTTCATTTATGCCTTGGCTATCCTCAACATGCCTAACAACTCTATCAACAACTTGTCAAAGTTGTTCATGTTGTAGTTCATCACAAACTGACTGTAGGATTCTGGCAACGATTACAATATCATGTCAATAACCAACTCTTGGCTCAAGGGAAATCTCAGTCTCATCAGGTTCTCCACACACCCAATAATCTTGAGCGTGTGAGGACCAACTGGATCTCCTTCTGTCATGACACACTTGAATAGTGCCTTGGAGACATCATATCTCTCTTTCCGTGCTTTATCTTCATACATGTTCTTGAGATGCTGAATCATCTCAATGACACCCATGTTCTCGTGTTGTCTTTGCAACTCGTGGTTCATGGAGCACAACATCAAGCACTTTGCATCAATGACATCTTCATAATGCTTCTTATAAGCATCCCTTTCTGCCTTTGGTGCGGTAGGAGTAGGTTCCTCTGGAGCTGGAGTATCTAGGGAATAGAGCTTTAGCTCTTGAGTGAGAACAATTCTCAATGTCCTAAACAGTCGTGGAAGTTAGTCCCATTCATCTTGTCCTTTTCACGGACCGATCACAACAAAAAGTGATTGTTGTTTATTGTCAGTTGTACTACAAAAGAAAATGCAATTTAGTCCAAAACTCAATTTTGACTTATTTGATTGATTTGAAAAGTTGAAAATATAATTAGGACTTTAATTTATTATCACTCCCACTATTTTTGTTCAAATTGATAGCCCTCACCGTATATTTTGAAGACTATAGCATACAATCATCTAGTGGGCAAGATCCTGAAATCCTCTGAGTCATGGACCAGCTAGGGCTGTCACCCACAACTTAGATCTTCCAAGAAGGAAACTTTTGCCAATTACATCATATGCAACTCTTGAAAGATGTCATGTGCAACTCCTTTCGATGATCACCTCCACGCCTCAAGGTGTTAGATCCTATCTAGGTCACCTTGTTAAGTCCGACCCAAAGCCAACACAATGAATATGCACCCTGCTAGGGCAGACCCACATATCCATCCTTCACGCTTCCACTATATAGATGGTGCACCATGCTAGGGCGTGCCCACACTTGGCCAATCAAGCTTTTCACGTGTGTCACATTTGGAAGGCATCTAAAACTTTAATATTTAATGAGGGATTTGGTTTTTATAGGTACATATATATATCCAATGACCACAATATATAGTGTGTATCATATACATTTTATATCCCACAAAAAACATGTGAAATGATAAAAGCAATGATTATGGCCATCCTAATGTGATTCCTCGAGCCAAGTGGAATCACGGTCATCTAGGTCTACATCACATGCAACTTGTACAAGATGAACTTTGTGCTTTGCCTTTACTGGGTTTGATCAACTCATCTCCATGATTGATCGGCTTGCCATCAGGCTGGTCAGTTGGGTGCCACCAGCCGACTGATTGGCTCCTCCAACTGATCGATTTGTCTGGTCATCGTACATCTCCTCAGGTCACCACCTGCACATCTTGCTCCTCGAACCGATCATCTAGAACACCGACCGATCGGTTCACACCTTGAACTGATCATCTCAGTTGTCATCAGGTTGTCCGCCATTCTTTGACATAACAAGAAATAAAAGACCTATCCTATTTTACATTTGAATTGAGAAACCCCGAGTTACATTCAGGGGGAGGAAAGGTAGGAAAGAAATCTTAAGTTATCTCGAGTTACATCAGGAATAAGGAGGTAGGGAATCGGTGCACAGACCAAGATGCAAGCAACCACATTCAACCATACACAGACATAGGGTTTATTGGCCATAACCACTCTATACATCCACCACAAAACTCATTTAAGGGCAATGCGTATCGAGTGCATTCATATTACATATCATATATGTATATTGGGATTTGTGGATTTAGGATTGGACATGCATAAAGCCAATTTTATTCACATCGTATGCAATAAATAAAGGTGACAAACCAAAATCAATCATATTGATAATCCTAAAGTATAGAGCAGTTGATGTGGCTCTGATACCACTGTTGGGTTTTAAGGGAGGCAGAAAAGGAAGCGGAAACAAAAAAAATTCTCCCCAAACCCATAATAAAGGAATCGTTTCAACGTCTATACAGTAGGAATGATGGTTTGTAGAGGCATACCTTGTCCTAAGACTTGCTTGGAGACGTTACCTCGTGGCTTGCACAGTCATCACCTCTGATCTTGGATGGTGTCTGTGCAGCTCCTGGTCTCACCGGGACTGTCGGGATTGACAGCTATCCTCTGAGCGGCAGAAATCTCCCGCCTTTGAAGTAGTCCACACGTACCACATGGAACTCCGATCTCCTTGTCCCACAAGGAATCAGAAGGAGTCGCACCCTCATGTCGACGTACTAGTCACTGACACACTCTCCTGCCACCAGTCGCTTTTCTGCAGTTGTCTTTCCCTTGTTGTGCCTCCCTTATCGGGTAGCACTTGCTCAGGATCTCCTGGTTACCACAACCAGAGAGAATGACAACTTTGCAGAGCAACTGGTATTTTGAGTTGTTGCACCTGAGAAGCCCCCAATACCCCTATATATAGGAGGGTCATGGGACATGGTTCTCTACCCCGGGCAGTGCAGGATTTAAGAAAGAGTAGAAGAGTTCGAGATTTTCCACAAAACAACCAACTGCACCAGCTGAACCGATTGTTTCAAGCATGAACCGATCGGTTGGGGACCTGAGCGGATCGGTTAACACCTGAACCGATCACTTGGGACACTTGAGCCGATCGGTTCACTTCTGAACCGATCGGTTTGGGGTCCTGGTCCAACTCGAATTGAATTTCCATGTTTGTTTCTAACTAATCAAATATTAGTCCTTGTCCAAATCAAATTTGTAAAAGTGAAACAAATATGTTTTTGCAAAAAGAGTCTTCTGACTTTCCAAACGATCTCGGTTGGTCACACGAATCGACCGGTTCAACAATTGAGCCAATCATTTCATTGACACATGAGCCGACCGACTCACCACTTTGAGCCGATTGGTTCACCAAACTGAGACGATCGGTTCAACCCTATGAGCCGATCAGTTGGGGTAGTAGACTGTGCAAATCAGTCAATAGCAGTTCCAATCAATCTGATACTCTAATCAATCAGTCCAACACCTTGAACACTATGATTTTGAGCTATCAATTAACTGAGTGTTTAATTGAACTACTAAACTCATTTAGTAATCAATCTAAACATCGTTTGTGGATAAACTCCTCTTCCAGGTTAAATCCTATGTGTGTGACCCTGCAGGTCGATTTCACATTGGCAGTGAAAGTCTATAACACTTATGAATTCACAAGCAAAGATCAGTGCCTAGTCGCACGTCAGTGCTACCCAAGTGAAAAGGAAACTTGGAGAAAAACTTTCAATCCTACAATCTGTGAATGGTGTTACAATGAATGTATAATTCGTTTGTCTCTGATATACCGAATGAACTCAAGGCATGGAACAGTCATCCTTTCAATGTTCATTCACTTTCTTGATCTCAGAGTAGATTGGAGTAGATATGTATGACATCAATATCACATATTGATTCACACATGTGTGTGCATGCCTATCTCAATCCTACTCATCAAGTGGCCATGGATATCAAACTCCCTCAGGAGGGACAAATACCATATCTATCACTCACCCCTCAAAATCCCCATGTGTCAAAGCCACCCAATCATCAAATTTATAACAACCCATGTTTCAGGACTATGTTTGATGATGTCAAAGTGTACCCTTTGACATGTGTTGAGTGTAGTGATTTTAGGTCAAAGAATCACACTCATCACCATCATTGTGAAAACTGACAGTGACTACCATGTCATGGTTCCATGTGTCAAACTCACGGTGGTTCTTTCTGGTATACTTGTTCTCTAACAAGTACCTATGTGTTTGGTTTGATATCTCCATATCAAGACTAACAAGATTTTGTCATCAACCAACACCACAATCTAGTCTTGTGTGTCATTGCTATCTATCTACCTTCCACAATGACATCCGACTAGGGACATAATAAGAATGTACAAATTGTTAGCATCCGTATGATCTCATCGTTCATGTCCACAACCTGAAAGCATACGTCATTGAGTATTGTCATTCTCTAGACATTCAATATGTTCTATCATTATCTCATATGACTGAACCAGAAAGAATTGGAAGCTTGCCTTTGATGTTTATCAAATCAATCTTAATGTATCCCTCCAATCATCCCATGATTGGCTCTTAAGGCACACATACCAACACTTGGATCCTTCCTCCTTCTACCCATATGATCAGTTGGTTGTGTGGTTGTGTATAGCTCTCTGTTGATAAGTACACCTCTAGCTTTGGTTTTGTCAACTCCGGCTAGGTTCTCTATTCGCTCTCTTCCCACATTTGATCATGATGTAGCATTTGTAGCAACGATCGAGTGAGTTCTTCCTCTTCGTCGCCTTGTTTTTCCACTGGTGATCTTAGTTTCTCTCCTATTTCTTATGTGCTTTCAGGCTATGCTGGATTTTAGTTTTTTCCTTCTCCTGCCTGTGTTTGATCCTTGGCTGGGGTCGTTGGGTTCGCATTGGTCTCAGGAACTCAACGACACTGCTATCTTCTTGAGTTTGTCTTTAAATTTTGTGTTTTGATCGGAAGCTTTGTGCTCCAATTTGTTTGCTTCAGATTTTTCAACAAAGGACAATGCCCAATGTGTTTGGTCATATCTCCCCCTTGAATTCTCTTGGTTTTTGTTTTTCTCTATAAGGCATTTTGTAATTTCGGCCCTCCTATTCTTTTTCTTAAACACCTGTTTGTCGCTGACCTGGATGAGTGGCCAGCTGAGTTTGCCAGTTATGATTGGGTCAACTCAGGCCCACACCCTCTATCCCTCTCTCTTATCTTTTGCAACAAATTTTCTGATTTATAATTTTCTCATTGGTCGGATTTGTAAAATAAATAACTAATTATCTACTGATCAGAAAAATATGGAAAAGTAGTCGTTGGATTTAGAAAAATAAGATCTATCTTGTGGTGGTGTTTTTATCACCTATATCCAATGATTAAGGGTAAGTAATTTTAATGGATTAATTTAAACAAGTGATAACTTGCAAAATTCATAACTTAATATCTATTAGTCAAAAAATACAATAAAATATGTTTCAGAGTCCTAATAACGTAATCTAAAATGTGGCATAGTTTTCGGAACCTAATTCACATAATAAGAAAAAGGTGTTTTCTAGGGTTTGAATAATGTATAAGAAATTGACACAAAATCTACATATATGTTTAATAGGATCTTTGGAGACCTAGACTTGGATCTAGAAGTGACTTTGGACTTTGGACTCTGAAGTTGAGGTATGTTGTATCCCCTATTACTCCATTTGAGCAATTAAGCTATAGTATTCCTTCTCTTGGTCCTATGGACATTAGCCTATACACAATGTCTTTTTCTTTTGAAATTATGCTTCACATGAAGTACCCTACTTGTTAGTGATCTTGTGATCATGGATATTCTTTTGGACTCTTATTTTATGCTTGGTTCATGATTGAACATTATATTATGACATGTGTTGTCTTTTCCCACTTATGTGGTGGATGTATATGTTGGTCACTTATGTGGTGACTAGTTTGTATAATCTGACTATACTCTCTACTTGCCTCTACATTTAACATGCTATGTGATTCGGTAGCACTAGAGTAGTGTAATTACATTGGTTTTTGTTCATTGTATAATATGGCAACATTGTGATATTATTGGGATGGAGGATGGATGATTCCCCATACTCGAGTTTGCAAGATAAATGATTCTTGGACCATATTTATAAATTGGGAGTTTGGTTAATGTACCATTATCTATCAGGTACAAGATGTATGATTATTGGCCTCCATGTCTGTATAGTGTTTTAGGGCTATGTTTATCTCATGTGCATGTAGGATGATAATGATGATGATGGGTTATGTGCCCAAATTCTTGATATGTGCTATTGTGACACAACTTTATTATTTTTTTTATGGAAATTATCCTCTTTTATCATGAGATGGTCATTCTTATCTTTTATGCCCCTTTGGGTAGTCCTTATCTCTTTGATGGGAAGCATTTATATTTGATGTCATTATTTCCAATTATATTACTCAATTACCTTTTTAGTATGCACATACCAGCCTTTGTTGATGTCTTCTATTGTTTCTCTTCTTGCTGGGGTATGCTTCCAACCCTAGGTGAAGGATTTCGATGATATGGCATGAAGATATGGACATAACTTAAGGATATAAATCTTGGAGACAAAGTTATTCTGGTTTAGATTTCCCTATATCATAGATCCTTATGTTGTATCATACATGTAAACCCTATGTGGGAGATTTAAATATACTTTTGAAATCTTGTTGAGAAATTGAATACATTCATTATTTTCTTCCAATGCTACACTTTGGTTGTTTTGAATACCATTCATAAGATTTGAAAAATTTAGACCCACTCCAAGAGTCCTTAAGGGTGTGTTTGGACTAGAGGATTTATTGTTCAAAGTTTTAGTAGGGAGTGGTTCCCTTGTGGGATCACACTCTTTACACTGATCCAACTAGGATCATGGTGCAGTTGTTAAAGTATAGAAGGCTGAAGATAGTTCCAACAAATTTTTTTTATCAAATACCTGAAGACGCTCATTTTAAAGCATGTCTGAAATCCTCTTTTAATGCCTATGAAAGAAGGGGACAACCATTGCAACCTCAATACCTGCAACAACAATTCAAATTAGTAGAATTCTTTTTTGAGATCTTCTAAGGCTATGATCATTCCACTCAATAATATAAACTCCTTTATAACATTTCCATACAACCTGAAGATAGGTAACAAATGGAGGATCTCAACTACATCAATAGTATTCCTACCCAAGCCTATTACAATCCAAACTAAACCAAAAATCATTTTGGTTTCCTATATGCTAACTCAATCATTGCTTAGAATGTGGAACTACAACTACCTTTTGAAATGAACCATCAAGGTCCTCCACCTCTAGGGTTCCAATACAATAATCAATAAAATTTTAGGAACCATGGAACTATCGAGGTAATTTCCAAAAGTGTGGGGAAAAAATCAAAACCTTAATTAGTCACTACAAATACAACAATCCTCCCCATTTCTTCCATCTATGATAAGATTCCTATGCTACAACAACTAAACCAGGCTCAGTTAGCTCATCAAAAGGCATAAGATTCTTAGTCGGCTCATCTCATAGCCAACCAATGTCCTCCTATAGCCACCTTTGTTGGACACTCCGAGATTAACCCCAAGCACCTGGAGAACATAAAGGTCATCTCTAAAGATTCTAGGAATGTGTATGTACCACGTCCACCTCTAGAGAATCCATTTTCCATAGACTTCGAAGACAATGATATTGTGATGGTTGAGAAAAAAGCAAATACCTAAAGCAATTTCCAATCCCAATAAAATGACGACTTCTGATGATGAGGGTCCACATGTTGAGGTCATTGAGATTGATGTGGCAGTCTGCAAGTTTCTTCCTCCCTTCCAGGAACCTCTTAAGACTACTAGGCTAGATGTCACATTCATGAGATATAAGGAAAACATAAAGAAGATTCACATGGACACCCCTTCCATTGATGCCCTTTCTAAAATGTATGCATTGTCAAAATACCTGAAGACTCTATTGACCAAGAATAATAGTATAGAAGAATATGAAACTGTGAAGATCATGAGAACTACTCATGATATTATTTTGAACAAGTTTCTTAAGAAGCATAAGGACTTCGGTTCCTTTGGGATCAGTTGTTATCTAGGCAACATTACTTGTAGAAAAGTACTTGTATACTTAGGCTTGAGTACTTCCATCATGCCTTGCAATATATGGAAAATATTGGGATTTGTAGATATTTTACCCATGATGATGACCATTCATCTTACAGATTCATCTTTTACAAAACCCATGGACAACATAGAGTATGTTCTAATGAAAGTAGGAAAGGAAGCCTATGTCCCTTTCAATTTTGTAATTATGGACGTCAAGGAGGACCTCCTATATCCTCTTATCTTCAGCCAATAATTTTTAGTAGTAGTTCATGCATTGATCTGTGTAGAGGCTAGTACCATTCCCTTGTGGCTAGGTAATAAAACTGGTGTTTTGTGTCATTGAAAGTATGAAGGGCCCAAGCGTCCATGAGGAAGTTTATCTGCTTAACTACATGGACAAGCTCTCCATGATTAAACAAGAGTTGAAACTATTAGAAGATACACTACATACAACCCTCACAACTCTGACTGTATCAAACTTCAATAATGAGCAGATGCTCCAGTGCAGGGTCCATTTGGACACCTTTGAGACTATATCACACATTGTATTTGAAGACCTAAAGATGTTTTTGTTGTTGAAAATTTGGATCAACAAAAGCCCTAGAGATGAACATGCTACCTCAAGGGGTTAAATATGTTTTCCTTGATGAATAAGAAACTTGTCAGGATATGATCAACTATGACTTTATGACTGAGCTAGATGACAAGCTAATGACTGAGTTAAAGAAAAGAAGAGTTATCTTGGTATATAAAATGACAAACCTAATAGGGGAAGTCAAGATATTTGCATGACAAGATTCCCAAGATCAAATATTACAAGTCATCTAGTGACCCTGAGCGCAAGCTAAATCCAGATACAGGATGTTGTTCACCTAGAGGTCATCAAAATACTCAATGTGAGGATCATCTACAAAATATGTGACTCTCCTTGGTTAAAACCTATTCAATTCATGCCTAAGAAAGGAGGCCCCACTATAGTAAAAAAATGATAACAACAAGCTCATGCCTGATCAGCCTTAAATGTGGGTCCAAAAAAGGAAGAAGGAAGTAGGTCTAGGTCATTGGACTTTTATAATTTATAATGCTTGAATGTTTAAGAAGCCCGCAACTAGCACAGAGTCGAAGTAGTAGTTTGGGGTTGAACACAGGGACTAGGGGGAATAGTGATTTGAAACCCAAATTTTACTTGTCTAAGTTTTTGAAAAGTCAAGGGATAAGGTTTGTTGTAAGAGAGCATAAATAGAAAGAATTGAAAGAATTAAACTAAAATCTATCTCCAAGGGGAGTTACTAGAAAGACAAGGTCTTCAGTATTTTGGGGTTTAGCAGGTTTAGGGTAGTATTGCATAAAGGAAAAATGAAGAGAAAGGAAAATCATTAGGGCAAGCATGAAGAAAGAAAACTTTCAACAAAACAAGTTGTAGTGGTTTACACCCGACACATTTTTCTCTCAAAGAAAGCACCAACAAACCATGTACTGGTGACCTCTCTCTCAAGGGGACCAAATACAGACTTGTGTAGGAAATAGACTAGATGCTGCTCTAGTCCCAAGTACTCTCGTACACCCAAACCAGACCGAGTTCTAGAAGTTGTGATTTTCCTCTCTTGAAGAAGTCAAAATAGGAAACACGATTCGATAGCTAGTCAAAAGCGTGTAATGAATAGAAGTGACTAGAATCTGGATGCTAGAAAGAGGTCATTCAATAAAATAATTCCATACATATAATAATATAAGAAAAGCTCCATAGGTTCCAAAAACCATAGAGAAGAATAGTGGTTTAGTTATAATGTGTTGCTTGGTAAAAGTAAATGCAGTAAAAAGGAAAGATAAGTATCAGTCTTGTTGATTTAGGGAATTGATATATACAACAGCTGACACCCGAGATAGTGCTAAATCGGTACCGCACTATGGCCATATGGAGTTACGATTGTGTCAGGTTATGTCCATATCGAGTCGAAAACAGTGACAGGAACGGGTCGTATCGGGTTACAGCTTCAATGCGATATAACTATGTCGGGTTGTGACCATGTCGGGTCGTGAACCGTGATGGGTAAAAGTCGTATCAGTTTGGATACGTATCAGATTAGCACTATCCCTGGTTCTCGGGTTCTTCATGTCAGGTTGACCTATCTGGGCTGACCGTCTCGGGTTTGAACCCGGACAAAGACCTGACATGCTCGGAGAAGCTTCAAGGATCATTTGGTGCCTTCTGTTGCTACCGTAATGATCTTTAAGTGAAGTATGCTCACCTAACTATTGCTTGGCAAACTCTTGGGGACTTGGCTCGCTCCTCTCAAGGCACTAGATTCTTAGGAAATTTGGCTTGTCCCATCATAGGCATGTAGCTTCTATTTATAGGTAGTAGGTTGGTGGAGGTTGTGGCTTTATTGGTCCACATGTCTGGCTATGCATGGCCTTATCTGGCACTTTGATTGGGGCCTATCAAAATTGTCGCCCACTATGCTGTATCAGGTTGTACTTGCTGGTACTTAGCAGGACGACCTGTGTCGGCTTATTGTGGTGCAGCGCATCAAGGCATATCGGGCGATAAATGCATGATGGGCTCATTCTTGTATCACACAGTGGTAAGGTCTGTGGTTGGTCTTGATAGGCTGAAGTCATATCAGAATGTGGCACCACTAGGTGATTGTGTCATGCTACGACCATCTCGATTAGTAAGTGTGATGGGCTGACATCATGAAGGGTAGAAGCCATAGCGGGTTGTAACTTTGCCTTGTGCCTCATGAATAGTTGAGTCCTCGTGATGGTTTCTTGCAGCGTGTCAGGCAGTCAGAACAAGGGAACCGGTATCCTTTTCTAGTGGGCTTATTGGGCCCATTTGTCCTTCTTTCCTTGTAGAAAAATAGGAAAGCCCTTCAAAAGATGGGAAAATTTTGTCCGAAACACAGCGGACATCATTTTTCATGATAAAAAAGAACATAATGACGAGGAAGTTGAGTTTGGAGGCTATATTGATGATGGAATATGAGTTTTGACAACCATAAAATGGGTATTATCAATGCCCACACAGACGATCATGGGGTGGAGGATGTGCATTAATTACATAAAATTGAACAAGGCTACAAGAAAAGAAAATTTCCCTATCCCCTTTCTCAACCAAGTGTTGGAGCACCTCACACATCAAGAATATTTCTTCTACCTTGATGGCTACTCAAGATTATACCAAATTCTTAGCCACCCAAAGGATTAAGAAATTATCACTTTCATCTACACCTTTCAACCTAGTCCTTTAGGAGGATGCCTTTTGACCTCTACAATGCTCTATCTACCTTTTGGTGATGTATGGACACAATCTTCACTGTATTGACAAAGACAGTGATCGAAATTTTCATTGACAACTTCTCCATATGTGGCTATTCATTCATGTCTACATCACTTATCTTTCATGCAGAAAAAAATTGAAGAATCATGTTTGGTGTTGATTTGGAGAAATTCCATTTTATGGTTAGTTGTCGCAATGTTCATGGCTACAAGGTGAGCTCTAGAGGAATAGAGGTTGATAGAGAAAAAAAGTGAAGTCATCACCAAATTCCCATATACTTTCTCTATTAGAGAAGTTTGTACATTACTAGGACATTCTAGATTCTATAGAAGATTCATTCTAGACATCTTAAAAATCACCAAGCCCCTCACTAATCGCCTACTAAAGGAGTCCACTTGTGATTAAGACCAAGCTTGTATGACTAGCTTAAATATCTTGAAAGAAGAACTCACCTTCACTCCAGTTAGCCATGCGCTAGATTGGTCACTACGTTTCGAGATCATGTGTGACACAAATGGCTAAGTGGTAGGAGCTATTCTTAGGAAGCAGATCGATAAAAACATTCATGTTATCAACTATGGTTCAAATACTTTAGAAGATGATCCAATAGAACTACACCACAACGAAGAAAGAGGTGCTAGTGATTGTCTATGCCGTTGATAATTTGATCTTACTTGGTGGTATTCCAGGTAATAATGTAAAATGATCACACATCCATTTGTTACCTTATGACAAAGAAAGATGCAAAGCCCATGCTTATCTGATGAAAACTGTTGTTATAGGATTTTGGTCTAGAGATTAATGATAAGAAAGTTTATGAGAACAAGCTCGATGACCAATTCATTTTTCTTTCCTTGATGGATAATGAAAGGATTGCAATTGATGATTACTTATCAAATGATCAACTATTAAAACCCGGTTCTCAATTTCTTAGTTTTCTTATTATGTTAACTACCTTGTAGTTGGTGTCCTGCATCTTGTGTACAAATGACACTCAAAGACAAAGTTGTTGCATGACATCATGAATTTCTATTGGCATGAACCCTATCTATTTAAGTTGTGTGCAGATGGCCTTTATTATAGGTGTGTCATTGAAGCAGAAGATCACACTATTCTAGAGCAATGTCACTCCGTTTTGACCAATGGATGCATGATCTCACAAAAGATAACTAGGAAGGTGCTTCAATGTGGATTATTTTGTCCCATGATGTTTAAAGATCCCTATAATTTTGTTCTCACAAGTAACCAATGCCATAGATACATAAACATATCCACGAGGGACCAAATGCCTCTGATTTCATAATAGGAATTCAAAATTTTCCACATTTGGGGAGTTGACTACATGGGACCCGAAACCATCATTGATGGATGTTGCACATGACACATTCAACTTGGCATACTCGGAGAGAATTTTCTAACTCTCTGGAGGTGCTAGATCCTCAAATCAAAGTAGAGTCTTGATTAGCCTAGTGCACCAACCATGTGCTATGACGGGCACTCAAAGACCTGGCGAATGATGGCCCACCCCACTCGACGAGCGCTTATGTCATACGATAAATCATGGCGGAAATCCTTATGGTTTCGGGGGGGATAATAAGAATCAAAGTCCACGTTGGTTGGTGAGCCTAGTGATGGGAGACTTTCCCACTTGGTTCAAAGAACACCTTTCTGTCCCTCTTCCTATAGGTTTACCTACAATCTTGTGTTGTGGACTATTTGTTCATATGGGTTGAAGCCATCTTAAAAAATTAAGTGACTACAAATCTTTGATGAGAAGTTCAATGACACTATTTGTATAGGTTTTTGGTCCCTAACATTATAATTTTAGATGGAGGATCACACTTTCTAGAAAAGAGTTTTGAAGCGCTACTAAGGAAATAAGGTGTTCACTACAAAGTCACTTACCCCTATCACTCATAGACTAGTGGCCAAGTAGAAGTCTTCAACCTCCAAATCAAATCTATCTTGAAGAAGACCATGAACCGCACTAGAAAAGATTAAGCCTTGAAGCTGAATTATGCACTATGGGCGTATAGAATTATCTTCAAGACGCTCTTGGGGACCACACCATTTTAATTAATCCAAGGGAAATATTTCCACCTCATGAAGAGAATGAGTATAAAGTCAGTTGGACATCAAGAACTCAACTTTGATCTATCTACAACCAGTGACAAACATTTTCTCCAAATGCATTAACTTCAATAATTGAGAATGTATGCCAATTAAAGTGCAAACATCTATAAGGACATGACAAAAATGTGGCACAATTACCATAAGAGAAGAAAAGATATCAAAGAAGGCAATCAAGTCCTAGTCTACAATTCTAGAATTAGATTATTCCTATGTAAGAACAAATCTAGGTGGTACATGACTTTCCTAGTGAATCATTCCTCTCCACATGGAACCTTTCTCTGATGGGTCAAGTTCATGGGTAAATTTGTAGTGAATGGGCACTAACTTAAGCGCTACCATTAATCTAATGATTTTTTAGTGCATGGAGAAAATTGTACCCTACCACTGAAGATCTAGATATAAGTAGTCCATTGATATTGCTTCTTTCGGAACCAAAACCAACAATAACTTAATCACATATGTCAGGACTTTGACGTTAAAATAGGACGCTTGTTGGGAGGAAACCCAACATTTCACTCTTCCTTGAAATTTTATTTTATTTTCTCTTTTTTTTATTTTTTATATATATAATTTCTCCATTTTTTAATTCTAATTATTTTTTGAATCTATTCTTAGAAAAAATGAATTCCTAACTGATCAGTTGGTCACCCAAACGATCAACTCCTAGTAGTGGGAATTTTTTTTGCAATTGGGTGGTACGTACCCCTTCATTTGTATTTGAGTCGATTGGCTGGGTCACCGATTGATCAAATAGTAGACTAGGGGTCACCTATATAAAATATCCATCAGGGGGTTAATTAACTCTAACCCTAGACAAACCCACAACAAAAACATTGACACCAGCACCACAGACGCACGTCGACCACCCGACTCGCCTACTCCTAGGTGAGCCGAATCACTTCGCTTCCCCTCATCTTGCTTATGGTCCATCAAATAGTGTTCAATTACTTCCTTTTCTGCAATCCTCTGCCTCCTATTTAGCCTAGTTATCTGATTTTGCTAACAGTGACACCATCCATCTCCACAACCTTATTGGTCCACAGGTTGACCAACCAGTCCACCTCCCACCACTACAATGTCCAATCAACCAGTGCCACTGTGACTTCATTGATAATGTTGTGCCACATTGAAACCTTATTCTTTCTCTTGACAAGTCTATCGAATGGGACAACCAATCATTTGGTTGGCTAACACAACAATCATTCCCTCTCCCATACCATCAATCAACCCGATCTCCAGTCAACCGACCGCAACAACAACCAGCTATCTCTAGTCGATTGACCTATATCCCATTTGAGTGGTCACCATCAAAACAAAATCACCATGTACTAGGATGGATCCAGATGGAAAGTTTTCAAATCTCAAAAGGGAAATGAGAAAACACAAAAACCCACAACCCATAACCCCCACCACATTCATCCTCAAGACACCTCGTGTGTGATTCTTAAGGAGCCCATTGATACTACAAACCCTCCCATCCTTGATGATGTGGCAACCAACATTTACATGCTCAACGACCATTTTGATCTTGATGAGGTGACCCACCCTGACAAACTTCCACAATGAACTCCTCCATTGGGAAGCATATTACCCCCCTTTAGGGTAAATACCTACATTTCACAAAATACAACCACTTTTAGAACTTTGAGGACATGGAAGCAATGAGTGCTACACTTCCTCAATGGTTGTGTGGAGCCACCCTCTCTGCATAAGGTTTCATGACTCTAACGAAAAGATTCTACAAAGAAATAATGTCATAATTCCCCTACCAGATCCAACCCATCTATGTCGTTCTGACACCAGAGTACCTTACGACGTTCTAGAGGCACTACAATCCACAAGAGGGGTCCAATTGTTCTTTATGGATCTTCAGGGAGAACTATCACCTCACTGCCTGCCAAATCACCACTCTCATCCTTGGCAGTCAAAACCCATATAGGTATGATGAGTGTATGATGCAAAATAATCAAACCATTCATTACATGTATGTCATTGACAATTTATATAACAAACTCATTGATTTTCCACCTGTAGGGAAATATGGGGATAAAAAAGGCAGCGGAAACAAAATATTTAACTACCATATTCCCCTTAAACTAATGGACTGTGTCAAATAAATGGTAAGGATGGTTTCAAGGATATATCTGATCTTAGAGGAAGTCCAGCGACAATCGCCACCTTGTAGTATATGTCTTTCTTCAAGTTGCACTCAAACAATGTCTACAACAGCTCTTGGTTGATCACCACAGACATCAGCTTGACGTTGTCTTCCTAGTGGTAGATAATGACATGATCACCTCTATAATAGTCAACACATACATTATGTAACTTCTATCATTCTAGATGAATGGACAGGAAGGAGTTTTCCCCTTCTAGTTGGTGTACTAGCACCAACTTTCTCTCCCATAATTGTTCTCCCTTGCTATACCTCCTTTATTGGGTAGGACTTGCTCGAGTTTTTTGGATTACCATAACTAGAGAAGACAACGTTTTTTAGAACAACTAATGTTGTATCTAGGAAGCCCCCAGTACCCCTCTTTTGATAGGAGGATCAGGGTCAGGGTTCCCATTCTATGTGGGAGTCAAAGGTTACAATATTTCATGAATTTTTGCATCACGTGAATGAAAAAATGATCAGTTAATAGGTGACCAATCAGTTGGCAAATGCACTGATCATCCAACCCTTGAACCAGTCATTTTGTCATGTTTTCCAATTACAATTGCATTGGAAATTAGGATATAATTAACGCATAACATGATGTGAGTACTAATCCTTGATGCAATCAAATTTATCTGTGATTTGGGAAGTTCATCGTATGATTCAATCAATTAGCTGACCTTGAGACCATCGATTCACTATGTGAACTGGTCGGTTCATGCCATGGTTTAGTCAATATTTAGTCAACGCAATTTCCAATCAACCTAGTACACCAACGGATTGGTTCAACACTTGAACATGTGAGTTTAGAGTTTAGTCAGTCAATTCTTGTTTAAATTGAACTCCTACATGCTTTAGTGATCAAGTTAAATATCATTCATGAACAAACTCCTATTCCAAGTATATGCTATGTGTGTGACCCTATGGGTTCCATATTACGTTTGTAGTGAATGTCAATAACTAGTTTATGACATCACAAGCAATGAGTTGTATCTAGTAACACATCATTTCTACCCAAGTAATTGGAAAGTTGGAGAACCACTTCAAGCTACAATCTGTGATTGATGTTATAGTGTATGTATAGTTCCTTTGTCACTGATATCCAGATTGAACTCAAGGCATGGAATCATCATACTCTTTAACATTCAATCTATGTTCCTTGAACTAGAGTAGACTGTCTGAGATATGTGTAAGCTCAATAACACATATTAACTCACATGAGTTTGGCCATTCATTTCTCATTTTCACTTATCAAGTGGCTAGGATATCATATTCATGTAGGAGGGATGAATCCCATCTTCATCACTCGCAATCATCCCCATGTGTTATAGTGAACTCAATAGTAAATCAAAATCTATTATTCTTTGATCAAAAGGAATTCCAATGGATCCAAATGTGGTACCCCCTCAAATTTTGCGTGTGTGATACATGTTCATTCTATGTCTAAAATCAATACTCAAGAAAATATTTTCTTCTGAGTATGGATTTTTGTCGGTGAAAAATCATCACCTTTATGTCAATCCTTATTCAGGATCACAGTGGATGATGTTGAAGTATACCGAACAACATGTGATGAGTGTAGTGACTTCAAGTCTAAGAAACACCACCATCACTATTAGATATGATCCTGACTACCAATTATGGTCTCCATGCATCACTCGTATGTGGGGTCTATCTGATACATCTATCTGATACACTGTTCTCTAATAAGTATCTATGTGTTTGGTTTGAGGTTACATATCATGATCGATGATATTTTGTCATCAACCAACACACACTCTAGTCATATGTGTTATTGTTGTCTATCAACCTCCCACAATAACATCTGAATAGGAACATAACAAGAATGTATATATACTCTTGACATTTGTATGATCTCATTATTCATGTCATCAGCCTGAAGACATACATAATTGAGTAATATCATTATCTAGACATTTATTATGTTACATCATTATCTCATAACTGCATAAACCAAAATAAATTGGAAGATTGCCCTTATTATAATTAATTAATTCATGTACAAGATATACACAGACAATCATCATATGATTGGCTCTCTAGGCATACATACCAACACCACCTTCCATCCCCCAAAGGGAAAAGCCTCACAATTACATTACCCAATGGTCTATAACCTACACCAAATATTGAATCACACCATAAACAGACGAATCAACAAGTAGAGAATGATTACCATATACTCTTTGGTTCTTGTTGAACGATAAGCCTTTCAACTAGGGGAGTGCCATTCTTGAAAATTTTCACCTCCATATAGTTTGCAATAGTAGCTCTCTATTCAGTCTAGGGCACATTGTCACAACCATCATCGTCTCTCTAGGATATATTCACATCCCCTTCCAAGCCATCCTACCTAAGTGGAGTCAGCACATTATTGATCTAACTTACGTCTGGGCTAGTCACATTCTACTCCTTGGAATACAAACATAGACTTATTCTCTTATCTTTCACGACAATAACATCCTGATCACACTTCATCTTCATGCCAAGTTTGTTGTGACAAGCCTCTATTAAGATCTTACAAACCTTTAGGCCCAATTACAATGCTTCAACCATGAGAATCCACTCCTTAAGGATTACATTCTCGAGCCCATATCTCACCACTACAACGCGTCTTTAGAGGCCAATGATGACAAAACAAGACCTCCTCCAGCCATTGACACTCCAAACCAGGTGGTGCACTAGTGAGGATGTAGGTATTGAAGGACCCTATGACTTCTATGAGATCTAAAAATAGTTGGACCAAATTGAGGATCGTGTGCATGGATCATGAGCAGCAGTGGCAAGACCATTAGCTAAATCATATGTATCTTATGCAACACTCACATGAGATATGGCATGTTGACCATGATGACTACAACCCCACAAAGACTTATTACAATGAATATAGGGCTCACAAACCTATCCTAGACTTTCTCTAATTATTGGGATAAGAATACTTCGAGCCCTTCCACAAGAATCGGACCCATGGATATCTAAAGGCATCACATCACCTACTCTAATCTGACCTCTACCACCACTAGGAGACCATGGAGCATGTTACCAACCAAAGTAGATATCTTCCCTTCGTTTAAATTTTAATTTTTCTCGAGATGAGAAACAATTTGAGTTTGGGATGGAGTGGATGGTAGGTATCTATTCCACCCACTTTATCTTCACTTTTAGCATTTTTATCATGTTATGTAGTTTGAATTTAAAATTCTCCTTTTCTCTCTTTTCATGTTGTGTTATGGCCTTTACCTAGTCGACCAGATGTTTTTATATGTGTGTTTATGAATGAATCTTTTAAATGAAGTGAATTTTCTTGCAACATTTTCATAATCAATTATTAGAAATCATCTTGTTACCAAGGACCTTAAGTATCACTACTCCTTAGAAGTGATGACAAGACACAAAGGATATATGGGAATAGAAAATCATATGTCTTCACTCGATCTGTGTGATAGTTGGTCAAATATTCATATTTTTTCTTGTTATAGAAATATTTTGAACTCATTTTATGATACTCCCAAATAACTGAATTCAAAAAAATAATATGCACAAGTTCAAACTCTTCTACATTTATTCTACCACCTTCTTATCACTTTATTTTCCAAAAAAAAAAGCAAAAGCCAAAAATGTGCCAAACTAAGTTGGGGGTGTCACACCTTTCCCCATCTACCACTTCTTCAATACCCCTCATATTTACTAGGTTCATACCACAAAGAGAAGATGCCAATGTGTACAAAATAGATACAATCAAAGTAATTGTAACAAAGAAAATAAAAATATTTCAATTCAAATGGAGGAGATATCTCCTTCTTCCATATCTCCATTCACTTTGATTTTCTACCTTGGGGAATCTACATACCCCAATATACCCATTCTGTAAACCCTATTCTTGTGCAAAACTGGTAAGAATATGCGAGAGTACCAGAAGTAGAAGGCATATGACATTTATTCTTTGGAATTCTTGAATGGAAACAAGTTGTGAAACAATTTAATGTGGAGAATATGTGAAAATTGTGTTTTGTGATTTTAGAAAATCAAGGTTAGTTGGACATGAAAGGTGGTATAGACAAATTAGTGCTATGCAAGTAAGGAGGACAAGATATTAGTAGTGATTTGTGTATGTTTGGGATTTTGAGTTTGTTGAGGATGAGAAAGGTTCATGTTCATGTTATTTTTATGCATGCATATTCACTTATTTTTGTTGCATCTTTTTTATTGTTTACTTGGGATATTTTTCTGCTATTTCCCTGATGCAAGAATTTATTGCATTTATTTTTCTTTTGTCTCCTCAAATAATTTTAATTCGTTTTGTTCATTTACTACAAAAGAAAGAATCAAATTTTCTCCATCAATCCCCAATTGAATGATCACCCAATTGATTGACTTAACCCAAACCAAGGGCACAATATCATAGAAGAACTGATCGGCTCAACTTGAATTGTTTGACTGACTTGCCTTTAGGTTGAAGTATTATTTCAGCTAGTCTTTTGACCAACATAAAATTCATGCATCAACTTCATCCCTTCGACTAGTTGGGCCCTGACCAACCAACTACAGCACTGGATCCAGACTCTTCATCAGCAATACAATTATTAATTCAAGTTTATGGTTTTAATGAAATTTTAATGTAATAAGTATATATGAAAATGTAGTAAGTTAAATTAAGGTTAAATAATGTCAAATGGACCTCATTCCTCTATGCAAAATCAGGTGTGAGATGCCAAGTTCTTTCCTTAATTTCTCCTTTTGAAAATGTTTGGTATTGTACTTCATTGTTTGTAAGTTAAGTACTCATATAATGCATCTAATGCTTTTCTTAATCAAATTGATACATTATTTTGTATGCCTCTCCTATCTTTAATCAAATATACTAAGAATGATTATTGAGTGCCAAATTAGAGTAAAACCTATTTAATAGAATTGGTAAAGAGTAAAAAAGTAATTGTTATAATTCATCCCAATTACTGATTGAATTAGTTAGCTTATTCATTAACCTTATAGAAAAGTTTATCTGATCAATCATTATATTTTCTTAACTCAAATTACTCCCAAAATTTTATTCAATGGAAATGGATATAATGCCCGGCTAGTGTAGCATAGGTGGTTCGGTCTGGCTTGTCCTCCCCAGTGGACCTGGGTTCGAATCCCCCTGTTACGCATTGTATTTACCAACCCTTAGGTCATCCAAGCTCTGGTACTTGTTTGAGGGATAGGGGAGACTAATGTCTCTTATAACTCCCAAAAAAATAAATGGATATAATAGTAAAAATATATTAATAGGAGGAGGGAGTGGCAATGTTGAGTTATATTCCCAGATCTGAGTATGTTGCGTATATTACCTATCTTAAAATAGACACTAATTGCTTAAATTGGGATAAATTAGAAAAATATGGTATATGATTATTTAGAGTCAAATTTACTATAACTAATATCATTCATAATATAAGTTGGTCAATTTATGGTAGAAACGTTCAAACCATGATATGATGAAAAATTAGCGACATGGGCTACATTTGGAGCTTGGAAATTGCTAGTCATTTTCTACCATAAAAAAGGGACAATATGTTGGTATTAGTTTTTCTAACCCATAGTATATGTGATGTTCTTTATCATTTATGTTAAGATATGGTTATCATATTAGGACATTTTAGCCTAATTGAGATATTGTGCCTATTCATCCTCCATTTCACGTTAGTATATTGAAAGTAAACCTAATAATGTACCCTTCAAGTGGTTGAAGATTAGAAAGGGATATGTGTGCATTTAATTTTGGATTTATACTTTCATTCTTATGATTTTTCAAAATAATATATTTTTATAAGAAAGATGTAAATATTTTTTATTATAGATAAAGAGCATACAAATCTCACTAGCATACAAATTGGAGATTGTATGGTAGAAACACTCCATTTTTATAAACTTAAATTAATGTTAAACTTGTTGAAAGACCATTAGCTTTGGCTTCCTTTTGAGTTTCGAAATTTGAAATCTTACTATACTAAGGAACATAAGCAATGAGAAGGTTGGTATTGTGTTTTCTTACACAATAATGTATGTTTTGGTTCTACCCACTTATTTCATGACATACTTTTCTTCTTATTAATTTTTGTACATTGAGCTACCAACACCATTTTATCATCCACAACATGGTAGAAAATTATTGGGATGAGAAAGGGATATGTATGCATTTAATTTCTTATTCATAATTTCATTGTAAAGCATCTTCTTCTTAAGTCCACATTGTTGAGACAACACCATACAATTTCACTTCTAGATTTTTTTTTTTGGAAGAAGGTAAATGTATTTCCAAAGTGTGGTAGCAAGCTACCAAAAACAACCCAACACGGAAGTTCTATATAGATGGGTTAAACAAAATCCCATCGTATCTAAGCTATAGTTTGGGTTATACAAAATCCCAAGTTGTACATGTGGGTTATACGACAAAGTCCCACCTCCTCATAACTGAGGGATCCACTCTATCTATTAGTTTAGGTTTGGCCTTGGCCAGCAGGTGTAGCATCTCCAAGAGCCGCTGAAATAGAGCAACTTCATCCACCTTTCCTTTACCGTGTAGCCTATTGTTCCTCTATGTCCAAACCAGGAACAACAAAGCAGTAAAACACGAGCTGGAAAACAAACTCAACCTGATGTGTGCAATCTTCCTCCTTAGCCATAAGATGTTGGCATGTAGGTCAATAGGAGGGGTTCCACCCCAGCCGAGCTTTAGGCTGATCCTACACCAGATATAGTAGCTATACCTACACCTAAAAAAGATATGCTCGTGTGATTCATCTTCTTCGTTACAAAGCAGACACGTCGGGTTAATCACCAGCCCCCATTTACTGACCCTATCAAAGGTGGGAAGCTTCTGCATGATGCCCCTATAAGCACAGATGCTCCACTTAGTCGTGTGTGTCTTGCACCAGAGAATGGTGTACCACGGCACCTGGGCCGCTCTGAAGGATATTTTCCATGGAGGTATCTTCTTGTTGGTCAGGCTCCACAAGTTGTTAGCAAAGACGTAATCCCCACACATCTCCATCCATCTACTCACCATGACCGTCCAAGTGCGTGAACTTTTCGCCCTCGGTACATTGAATCCCAGTTGATTCCCATATCTTCTAGGCATCCATCCCGTCCAGGCCGATTGGGGCTCCCGAAGGAACCTATCAATTCTTCTTTTAGCTGCAGCAACGGCAATGGCACTAGGGTCCGCAATGTTCAAGCCTCCCTCTTCATAGAATTATTGATGTAGAGCCTTGAATTTCAGATTTCACCTATATTTGTCCACTTATTTGATCTTGTTACTATGTTTATTCTTTCTTTAAAAATGTATCTGACTTATTTTGCATTCTTTTGTGTCTTATTTACAATACTTATTTATCTTTGTTTGAAAGCATGCATGACTTTTTAACTCTAAGAACAACAATTCAAAATGGAACCCATCATTTTACTAATGATTTTAGTCCATTACTTCATCACAAACATGTTGAATAATAGAGTTATCTAGGTATAAGTGTTGAATGGAATCATTCCGAACCCCCACAAAACATACATATATGCACCAAGTACAAAACATGACAAACTCTATAGTGAGAAAACATCCCCAAATGGTTTCAAGTAAGTTAGGAAAATGTAATGAACCAAAACATAGAATCCTACCCTATCTCTTGATTAGAAAGCAAGTTAGGTTTGTTGTTTAGATGCAACCAAACAAGGATTAAAATTTAGAATACCTTTACAAAATAATTTAATTATCTGGCAACATGAAAAATAAAATTATGAAATATATTGTGTATATTCTCTTTACTAATATAATGGATAGATAAAAATAAATAATTTCCTTTAGAGTAGCAATCAATAATTTAATATTAATATTGTTGTATAATTTACCTAAAGTGGAATAAATAAACTAAATATGTTAACTGTTTATAAGGTCAATTTTCATTCATATATATATATATAACACATTTTATAACAAGGTGACATCAATATGACTTAATATATTGTTTTGATATATATAAGGATAATGCGTCAAAATCCATAATGGTGCCATAACTCATAAAAGGAAATCTCAAAACTAAAATATAATGATAAAGACATATTTCTAGGGTTTCAATTAGCTTGGTTTCCAAGTTTCACATTATTTTCGTTATAATAACTATCTTAATTCTATTTGGAAAAGAAAATAGGATAAGAGTAAAATGTATAAAATAACTTACTAAAAGTCTCAAAAAGAGAAAATAAACCTCAAATTTGAAATCCACATATAGCCTATGTGTAACGACCCCGCCTCCCAGTGACCCCCAATTAAGGAAGACTGAAAGGTCAGAGCCATTATCCAATAACCCGGATCAAAGGTTCGACAAGTAATCAATAACAATTATCAAATTTTACAGCTAAACTGAAAACTGGTATAAAATAAAACTTTGCATACCTTTTGAAAACTGGGATTTCTAAACATCTATCCACATAGATACTAATCTATCTAATCCTCCTTTTCACTTTAATTCTCATTTAATTCCACATATGCCACTTTACTATTTGTTCTTTTCACTTGTACCTAAAACGCCGACAAACAAAATGTCGGTCAGTAGAAGCTGGTATGTGGGGGAAACAAATAATGTGAAACTATGTTAACAACATAATCATGCAATTAATCATTTAACAACCAAGATTATGTTTTAATCCATACTACTCAATCCTTACATATCCCCTAACTTTGTGCTATCCCAGCAGTGGACTTGTATGCTACCTCTCTTTTAGGTAGATTCTTACCCCCCAAGGTCCTACCATACAGGTAGCCAATACATAGGGTAATAGAGTCACATGGCACTACCCGAAGGTAGCCCAATATCTAACTCAATGTGACTTGATGGACCTACCCCATTGGTAGCCATGTACTAAGTCATCCAATGACCTGATGGACCTACCCCATAGATAACCATGTACTAGGTCAACTATTAAGCCACATAGTGGACCAGGATATGAGCTGGTAGGCACATATCTTATGTGATGGTCATAGCCACATTATAGTTTGCATGAACTAAATTCATCCAACAGTTTATTTCAAGTTATCGATGAAAACTTCAGAAAACCTTAGAAAACTAATTCGAGATATTCATAAGTGTAACCACATACCTGATTTGAAGATTTCACACGCATTAAGAAATTCCAACCAAGAAAGCAATCCAATCAAGCAATTCAACAATAACAGAATTCCTAAAAAGAATATGTACTCTATTTACTACACACTTTATCAAGAATCTACTTTATTAACTTGGATTCACTTTCTAGGGTTTCTAATTCAAATTAAGGTTTCATTAGGGTTCCTTTAGATCTACATATAATTTTTCTCTATTATGTCCATAAAACCATAAAACATCAATTCTAAGTGTAAAACCCTAATTATTCATCATACGAAAGCCTTTTTATCATTGATTAGGTTTAGGATTAACCTATTATCACTTTTATACAAATAATTTCAAACTACATCTCATTATAAACCATTAACCTAGATTAGGGTTTCCAAGCACATTAATGCACATTAACTTATCAAAACCCTAAATTAAGCTATTAAGCATATGGATCATATCTTTTTCCATCAAAAAGTCTTCCTTATTAGCAATAGGCTAATATTATCATGATACATCCATATGAATCCCCTTAATTTCATAGAATCATCAAGTTAGGGTTTTCCTCATTATAAACATTAAGGTTAGAAGCTCTAACTACTTTTCGAAATATGCTCAGATTCAGGTTATAAAACTAATTTTAATGGGTTCCTTGAGTTCTCCTGGTCAAAATCCATATATTACAAGTTTCCATCAGAGTTACCAATTATCTTCTAAGAATTTTACAAAATTATTACCTTTAGGACCAATTGTGAGTTGCCACTTGTCTTTTTCCTATTTCTTTTATCTTGAACCCTTCCCTGGTCTCACAGATCTGGCACTGGATCCATCTACCTGGGAGCCCGAACCCGCTCCCTCCTCTTCGTCCTCAGGCAAGTGCCGCACGGACTCTGTTCTTCCAGAAGAACAAAGCTTCATCGCCTGCCGGCCTTTGGCCCTATCGCCTGGTGACTCGTGCAAGCGTAGCCTGCCCCAGACTTCCGTTGTACATCGGCCATATCCGCACCACCTGCCACCCCATAAGAGATCAATGAGGAGAAGAACTAGATGTCCGAGCCTGGCTCTCCATGGGACAGTGTCCCCTGTTCCACTGCGGGAACAGTGCATCCACCGCCAGGATGATATGCGCACGGGATGGCTCACAAAAGCTCAAGATTCTCCACGAAGTTGTTTGATGGGGTATGATCCTCTCGCTCAAGGATCCCTATTCCTTATATAGGCCTCGATCTCAAGAATCCATATTTGCATCAAATGCTTGGATGTTCTGTTTGTACAGGGATTTTGGGGAAATCCCAATCTCTCACGAAAAGTAGGGGAAACCAAGGATTATTGGACTGATTTTCTCCTCTGTAACCAATGGAGAAAACCCCAAATCTGCACATTCCTTGTGTGTCAATAAAAACGATTTGCAAGTCTCCCTTTACTGTTCCTTTTTCTAATCTGAGACAAACAACTACTACCATTGGATCCTTGATCCAACAGCTAGCAAGTCTTGTATTAGAACATAAATTGTGACATTTTAATGTATTTCTTTTATCCTTTCCAGTTTAGGATATTTGTAAAAATCATAACTCTCAAACCAATTATCCAATTAATACTAAATTTTAAGGGAAAATCTATAAAGACTTAATCTACCTCTATACCAAAATTGGGCTCATTATCTAAAATAAAACGTGTCTTTTCTTTAGGTGCAAGATATTACTTAATTAGGCTTATTCCTCATATCTTTTCTCTTTCTTGTTTTCTTATTTCCATTATTTCTATTCCTTGCAATCCATGAAAGAAAGTGGGGTTCGAATTATTTCTCATTATGACCAAACCCTCACTTCTCTCTTTAATTTCTTACATTATCTTCTTTGTTTAAAAGATTTATTTTCAAGGATTTCTCTTTATCTTTTATTTCCTTTTTCCGATTTTTCTATTTATTCCATTAGAACTCACATATAAACAAAATATATTCAATTGCGGCCATTAATGCCACTTTCTAGAGATTTCCTTGTATTTCTCATAAATACTTTGCTTAATATTCATTATCTGGTATCTTTTTCTATTATTTGGACTTTTCTTCTTTTCTTTACTTTTACATCCATTATTGGATTAACATAATAATAGGAACCACGAAATTCCCATCAAAAGGGAGATTTGCAAAGAAATCCATTCTTTGAAGCAAAGCATCCAACCTTTTCAATTGAGTCCATATTTATGAAATCATTATATTTCAACTATGAAAACACATGCAAAATTGGGGTTGTAACATCCTTCCTCTCTTATAAGAATTTTTTCCTCAAAATTCCATCAAGTAAACAAACAATTCAGGATAAGGCTTTTCCATGTCCATCATTGACCCCTATGAGGCTTTACCCTATCCATGGTGCTTCCAAAGAACCTTTATCATCACATATTCTTTTGTCTGAGTTCTTTCACCTTGGCCTCTATAAACCTCATAGGTGACTCTGGTCATTTAAACCTCCCTTGGGGCGCACTAGGTTCATTGCTCCGCACATGGCCCGGGTACCTCACATAGTGCTCTAAATTGGACACATGGAACTCATCATACATCACATTATCCTGAGGGGTAAGGGCAAAAATTAACCTTCTCAACCAAACCTTGTCAAAAGAACCCATGCATTGGGGACTCAGCTCTCTTAGCTATAACTTAGAGGGGTCGGATTTTCATGTCACATATTCCCCCACAGTGAACTGCATGTCAGTCTACTTTGCATCATCTTACAACTCATGTCATCTCTGGGCTCCTTTTAGCCATTGCGCGATCAAAGCGACTTCATCTGTACACACTGTGGTCCTTTCTTGACCTTTTCGAGGTCCCTTCACCAACATTATCCTAATGAAGTGATGACTGACACAACCTCCCTTATAGAGATTTTTTACATCCCGATACTGGCTATGGTGGTTATCATCACATCTTATAAAAGACAAGAACTGTCTCTATGTATCACCCTGAACGAGCACACATGTTCTCATTAGACCCTCTAATCTGGATCAAAATAACCATTAGTTAATGTGATAAACTATCCTAACGTCGAGTTCTTCATGTATCTACATCCACCTTATGGAAGTGAACCTTTAGGTTAAACTCAAGAACTCGCATCATGGTGTAGTTGAACCATCTCATATGTAGTTCAACCAGATCTATCCCTTGACGACAATCTTTCTTTCTCATGTCATCTAGGTAAGGTGATCTACCATAACCCATATTGCATCCTGACCTTCATTGGTCTAAGGGAGACTTACCACAACATCCTTAGTGATGAACTCCCATCCCCTCTCAGGGACTCTTTTATCCTCGATATCAATGCACTGGGTTACTGGTGTTCATCCTTCACCTCCTGGCTTGCATGGCAACTTACCCCATGCAACTTCATCTTAAGCATCCAAAGTAATATCGTCACTGATTATCTTGGTAGTACCATGGTATATGGTCATCATGACCTCTTATATATCATGATTCCTCAAGACTGGGTCCTTAGAAACCCTAGACCACTCTAATCAGGGTTTAATCACCTTCCTTTTCAAAGAAGTGCATTTGAGGTTCTACCACCATCCTTTTATCATGATGAGCCCTAGGTTGGCTAACCAGACAACCATTAACTTGATCAACCAATATTTTCACATATGTGTGTTAGACAAACTTATCTCTTTTTCCAACTGGAGGTTATCCTATCAACCTCTTCTAGTCTCCATCTAACTAGGAAGTTGTATCCCATCCAAAGCATCCATTACCACTTCACCTCCCGAGGTGTTAGGTAACGTTGAAGACATACACTCCATGTATTTCACTTATTACTTCATCTCATCTTTAATTCTATCTTCATTAAGAAAACTCTGAGTTTATTCTCTTATTTTTTCAAACTCAAACTTGTATAACTCATAGCTCATAACAAAAGCATCCTCATAAGATGACTACCTTAATACCATTGGTGTTTGTAAACCATTCATATATCATTCATTCCACAAGGGCATGTTATCATCTCTGTCCTCATAGTTTATAGCAATGTTCCAACTCACATCATCTTTTATCCTTGGCATATGGCATGCGTATTGTCCTATCTCTCACTCCCATAACAAGAGGAAATAAGCATTTGGCTACAGTCCAAATACAGAGTTCTTCCTGTTCCAAGAGTAGGGATAGTACATCCCACCTAGCCAGTACATCTTTCAATCTAAGTTGAAACGTGCAACTTATTCCTCTACATCCCAAACATCTTAATATCAAAGTTACTTTCATGGAAATTGGTCTCGAACCTACTTGGGTCCACACACAATCCCTTGGTCATTTCCTCTAGGTCTATAGGGTTTCGGTATTTTAGGGGTCATCCCTCTTCCCTTATGCATCCAGAGAGTGCGCTACTCATCTTCTCTTCAGGTCTCATGAGTTCATGAAGGTGATCAATCTCCTAACCCATGTCCCTTAGGCAATGATAGTTGTTACCTCCCGAACCTATGGTCATTTGCAACTAGGGAATTAGGAAACTCCTACTTCAATCGGTCTTATCCCTACCTGACCCTAGGATAGACTTAGGATTCTATTATAGTACATGTCAACTTGGAACCTTACCCAAGCCTTCATCATCTCTCTCTGCATTCATGGGTTGACATTCATCCTTTTATAGGGGCCATGGCAACCTACCTACCTTGGTCAGGCCCCATACCGATTACCTCCATGGTAACACATCCACATGCACTTAGAGATGATTATCTATGGGTCTACAGGTTTATTCTCATAACATGTACTTTTCCACTTAGCTTCTCATGATCCTATGAGACCTCTTTAGGTTTCCATAAAACCCACAAAAATGGTACACACCCTACCAAAGGGTCCCTCTCCCAGGATGGGAGAAAACATCAACTCCTGATAACACGGTCACAAACTTCCTTAGGGTTTACATCCATATGAGCATGCTTAACCCTAGAAAGCTACTAAGGCACAAGTAGACCACCTACTAAACCATGCTAGGTCATACTTGTTCTCTTTCCTCAACATTGGATCAAGATTATACTTTCCCATGTCACCAACTTAGTTGTGAGGGGTTCATCAAACATACCTTTGACTTAAGGGGTTTCCCATTCCTCTAAACATGAGGAGTGCCATGCTCGAAACAATAGAAACTCCAATCTCATCATGTGCATCAGGTACACAACTTCCCCTCTTATACCTAGGAAACCTAAGTTCACCTTTGGGTGTTAAAGTCCATGCTCAACCACGAATCAAGCATGTATAAGGTATGTCATGTACTCTCATGATCTTTTATAATAACAACACCTCAAAGTTGAGTCCTCCTCAAGGACAACCAACTAGGTATAAGGCCTCACAACCTGTTACTAAACCTCTCTAGTTCTTCTCATCTATACCATAGGTACACCAAACTCATCCTCTCTCTAGGGTTTGGTTCCTCTCATGCAATCAAGATATCCCCAGTCTCCAAGGATCATGCATGATGCAATTACTATCATCCACTTAGGTTTCATCATCCTCAACTCCCCACTAATCCTCATGTCTCAAAATCTATGTTTCGATCCTCCTTGGTTGGGTCCTACTTTCTCTCTCTCTAGAGCTACTCCACAACCAACCTTATTACTAAAGGTGGATCAAGCTCACAAGCATACCCCTACATGGTGAAGCCTATGTTCAAACTTATGTTTTCTCAAGGTTATCCCTATCCTTTTATGCTCATTTCTTCAGCTATCCAACATACTCCCTTGGCCAGGGTTTCAAACTACTGCTCACACTACGGACGAATTCTTGGTGCCTACTATGCCATGCTCATATAAGCTCATGGGGTTTCCATAGGTTCTTCTCTAACCTCAACAATGAAGGAGCTATCCTTCACTCTAACATGCACGACCCTTCCTAGGGTTGGTTCACCAAAGGTACTCAATCATCCAACCTCTCATGGCTCATATGGCATCCAAGTCATGTCCATCCAAACACCTGGTCTACCATGACATCTAACTCATCATGCCATCTCTCTCTCTAACCTTCACTTAGGGTTAGGGTTAACATCATCCTCAGAGGATGTGCCAGGTCTCTACTTTTAATGGAGATCTCTACCTCTAAGACTAACTCTCTTTACTTATACTTATGTCAAGAAGGTCTAGCCTCAGGTCTCTCCTGAGGGCATGACAACTTATGTCATACGACCTAAGCATGTATTTACTCTTTAGTTTACGATTAAACTATTAAGCTTATGTCCATGACATCTTATTTACATGCTTTTTATTAATTTGGTGGGGGATTCCTTAGACCTTATCAACCTTACCCATACCTCAAGAGGGTGAGGAAAAGAGATAAAACCCTAATCCTTAAGGTCCTTAATAGCATGTGAGTTGAGAAGGGATGAACTAGATGAGAGAATACTAAAGGTATCTTATTTCGAATCATACCATAAGACTTTGGCCAGGCAGTCACACAGATCTTGGAGTCCTCGTATTCTGACTAGCGGTGAGGAGGAAAATATTGCCAGCCCCCAGTCATGATCCTTTTCTAGACACCTCTGTCTTTTAGATAATCCTCTAAGAACTCCCTTGGGTTCTACAAAATTTGTAAAATTTAATAATTATTAAAGATTAAGTGAGGAACCTTGGCTCTGATACCAAATGTAATGACCCCACCTCCCAGTAACCCCCAATTAAGGGAGACCTAAAGGTCAGAGCCATTATCCAATTACCCAGATCAAAGGTTCGACAAGTAATCAATAATAATTATCAAATTTTACCAGCTAAACTGAAAACTGGTATAAAATAAAACTTTTCATACCTTTTGAAAATTGGGATATCTAAACTTCTATCCACACAGATACTAATCTAACTAATCATCCTTTGGACTTTCATTCTCATTTAATTCCACATATGTCACTTTACTGTTTGTTCTTTTCACTTGTACCTAAAACGCCGAAAAACAAAACGTCGGTCAGCAGAAGCTGGTATGTGCGGGAAACAAATAATGTGCAACTATGTTAACAACATAATCATGCAATTAATCATTTATTAACCAATATTATGTTTTATGCCATACTACTCAATACTTAAATATCCCCTAACTTTGTGCTATCCCTATAGTGGACTTGTATTCTACCTCTCTTTTAGGTAGATTCTTACCCCCAAGGTCCTACCTTATAGGTAACCAATACATAGGGTAATAGAGTCGCATGGCAGTACCCGAAGGTATCCCAATATCGAACTCAATGTGACTTGATGGACCTAACCCATTGGTGTAACGAAAATCCCCAAACTGACAAACAAATCATTACTAGTTAAGCGGAATAAACATAAACAGTGGATTACTAAAAATCACTAAAAATTAAAACCTTTTCCAAGATATCCATTCTTAGGAAAACTCTTCCAACAAGGACCAATGTATTACAATTGAAACCTAGTTCATAAGTACATATCTTGTACCATTTCTTCTCGAGGTTTACAACATCAACTGCCTTATTAAATGCTAAACTCAGATAGAATAAGAACCTCGAGGCATCAAGCAAGAATCTCAAAATGATTTATTAAAAGCACTACTATTAACTCTGAGGACCTGAGAGACAGTACACTCAACCTGAGCTGTCATTGTTGTCCTTGCTGCTACATAAGTTCCTTCTCTGCAAGATGTTCTCACTCTCCTCCGTGCTTGTCCACCTAAAAATGTTGGATCCCACGGGGGTGAGACAATTATAATTGCTCCAGTGGGAGATATAACTCACCGCCAAAAATGTTATTTTTGCAATTTAATGATATAAAACTGGGCAGAGGATAAGCAGTTTAAAGCATTCTCAACTTTTAAAGCATTGCAACTATTTATGATAGAGCAATAGATCATATATTCTCTTATTAAGGAATAGGAAGAACATGTATGTCATTTATCTATCATAATGTATCAACATATCAATATGTCAAGCTTTTCTTGTGATACTTATTATCCTAAAATGCCACCCATGAATTATTCTTGTTTCCATCTATTGGCCTTAACCAATCAGCTTAAACAGATATTGAAATTATATATGTCATGCACTTATACATCATTAATACAGGCATTGGGTTATTACCAATCTTGTGTCATCATTACAGACATTGTGCCTCTACTAGGTATTGGACTCTTCCAAACCTGATTACACCGCCAGGCATTGGACTTTAACCAACCCTGATTACAGGCATTGAGCCTCTGCCAGGTATTGAACTTTAACCAAACCTAATTACACCGCCAGGCATTGGTCTGTAACCAATCCTGATTACACCACCAGGCATTGGACTTTAACCAATCCTGATTACAAGCATTTAGCCTCTACCAGGTATTGGACTTTAACCAAACCTGATTACACAGCCAGGCAGTGGACTCTAACTACACCTGATTACAGGCTTCATGCCTCTGCCAAGAATTGGACTTTAACCAATCCTGATTACACCGCCAGGCATTGGTCTGTAACCAATATTGATTATACCGCCAGGCATTGGACTTTAACCAATCCTGATTACACAGCCAGGCAGTGGACTCTAACCACTCCCGATTGCAGGCTTCATGCCTCTGCCTGGTATTGGACTTTAACCAATCCTGATTACACCGCCAGGCAGTGGTCCGTAACTAATCCTGATTACACCGCCAGGCATTGGACTTTAACCAATCATGATTACACAGCCAGGCAGTGGACTCTAACCACTCCTTATTACAGGCTTCATGCCTCTTCCAGGTATTGGACTTTAACCAATCCTAATTACACCGCCAGGCATTAGTCAGTAACCAATCCTGATTACACCGCCAGGCATTGGACTTTAACCAATCCTAATTACACAGCCAGGCAGTGGACTCTAACCACTCCTGATTACAAGTTTCATGCCTCTTCTAGGTATTGGACTTTAACCAATCTTTATTACACCTCACTATTACTAGGCATAACCTTAGTCAAGCCATCATACTCATCCATATTCTTTATATAATACAAGTATTCCTTATGTCTCATTTTAACATATTCAAAGCACCATAGACCTTATTTTGGCTATGACTATAATGCATGTATGACCAATATTTCATTATTATATTGGTAACCATTTATTATTATTATTATTATTATTATTATTATTATTATTAATATTAATATTATTATTATGTTACAGGGTTCCCATTTACCTGGTTTATTTTAAACATTACCCAGTCTTACATCAATCTTTAGATCAATATCTTGTCACCTCTCATTAGACAACTAATCACATGACTCACAAGGCCCATTAAACATCTTGTCACCTCTCACTAGGCAACAACTATTCACATGGCTCACAAGGCCATTAAACATCTTGTCACCCCTCACTAGGCAACAACTATTAGGGTTAGTGTTTCCCCTAATTTCCAGATAGGGTTTCAAATTCATATTATTAATTCAAACCCTAATTCATTGCTCCACACATCTAGGAGCATACATTGATATCATAAGTATTCAATTATACTTATTTATTCTCATCATTTATCATTAAATGAATCATCAACACAAGGTATGAGTTCATCTCTCATCCTTACCAGGGTATGATTACATCATACTTATTAACTTGGCTTAACCCTTTCTTAAGGTATGTTAGCCCACACTTATCCAAGTGCATTAAACTTATTACATCTCACTCTAACAATTGACATAACACACTTCGTGTGTTACTCATCCAAGTATATTTGATTTAGGTGCATCAAGGTACATCAAACTTGAAATGCTGGATGTGATATCTATCATGTCTTGATGTATCACTTCCCTCATCAATTTTAACTTACTTAAATTCATCAACTTATCTTGTATTAGGGTATTTCCCATCTTGATACTTTATGCACTAGCCCATCACATTTATTCTGTAGTGTATTGATCATGAGTCATACATTTGAATTGTCCAACCATCATCAATTGATATGGACTCATCTCAGGTTGAGACATTGTTGATATAGGATTAATCGTTATCAACCACTTTAGGTGTTTCACCTCTCAAGGTATTAGCCATACCATTACTTCGTATTACACTCATTACTCCTAAGAGTGTCTTACTCTCACCTTTACAAAGTGTCTTGGGTTGGAGGTGTATGAACACTCGCCATATCGGGTTAGGATTTGCACTTGTCTCCATATCAAGCACGAGGTATCTTCTTGACCTCATATTGGGCCCAAGGTATATGTATGTGTCACCCATGATACTTATGAGGTATCAACCCATCACCATGTCGGGCTAGAAGTACATTCAATCACCCTATCGGGATAGTCACCATCTAGGGTTAGCCATGACGGGTTAGGGTTACCATATCATCTAGGGTTTTGTATCATGCAACCCTTTCTTGCAACCATGTCGTGTAACCATGTCGTGTAACCATGTCGTGCAACCATATCGTGCAACTATGTCATGCAACCATGTTGTGCAACCATGTCGTGCCATAGCACTTGTTACACTTCACTTATATCGGGTTACCCAAATTAGGGTTTCTTTTCATCTTACAAGTATTACAATTATCTTTGTATCTTGTATGGAGTCTATAATAGACTTCCTATCATGCAAGAGGTGTATATTACACCCCCATATCGTTCAAATAGGTTTACAAACCTATTCATATCATTTTAGTGAAATAGGTGCATCATCATATCGGGTTAGGGGTGCTTGCACCCGATATCACTTTTATAAGGTGATATCATCATATTCAAGCTCTAGACCTTTGTTCTAACTATTATATTTCATGTCAACAGGTCTAAGAAACTACTAGAACTCATAATTTCATCAACAATTTTAGGAAATTTTGGAATTAAAAGTAGATCATTAAATACAGCAATTTAGGTGATGAATAATAACATGGTTGAGTTCAAGTTATATAACCCACCTTAAGAACAACTTTCAAGCTCCAAGATCCAAAGCTCCACGTTCCTAAGGTTGAAGATGAACTTCAAAACTCCTCTATATACAAATAATCACCATGGATAAGCAATTGGTGAAGAAGAAAAGAAAGGAAGATCAAAACCCTAAAATCATGCTTCAATCCAAAGTTGAAGATGATCATGGCCTCACCTTAGGGTTAATATCTGAGCTCCTTCTTGCTCCAGCACCTTTGCATGATACACTAGTGTCCTTTCACGATATGGAAACCATCCTGAATGATATGGCACTCACTTGCACGATATGCCTCTCAACTCTTCACCCTATTGGCTGATATCACCTTATATGGCCAATTTCACCTACTTAGCCGATATTCTCTTGTCATGGGCGATATCACAAGGCCTATGAACGATACCACAACATCCCTTAACTATATGGGAGCTCTATGCATGATAAGTTAGGGTAGGAGGGTGTTAAGGGTCGAACAATTGCACCAAGGGGTGAAACTAGGGGTATATATACTTGTTGTTCATGAAGGAAGGCAGAAATGAGGTGTCATCATTTTGAACTAGTAGGTGCCAAGTGTCATTCATGGTTGACCCGTGTGAATGCATGCATCAATATTTATCTTGACATGCAGAAAGGTTTAGTATCATCTATAGATGCAAATTCGTCCATTAGTTATCCATTTTGATAAGTTATCTAGGTTTAATTACTATTTTAAATCAAGTCGATACACTTTTTCTAAGGAAACTTGTTGGCTGTCAAACCTCACCTCTTTGAGGTGCTTTGCACGATATGACCTTTTCCAAGATCTCTCAAAACGATATGAGACACCTCCTTGGGCTCCTTGGCCGATAGGCACTCATATATAAGCTTTTCATCTTGATACAACTCAAGTTAACCTTTCATATTCAACCCTTTTCTTGGTCATTTCATCACCAAGATTACCATCACTCATAATTGATTCAAACATTGTGTCTCATTCATTCTATCTCCTCTAAATGCTACTATGAGGGATTAGGAACACTCTAGAGGCGGTAATTTGCATATCAACTCCACATTTTGGGTAAATTACAATTCGTACCAAAATTGGTGCACAAGGTACCAGCATTGTTCAAACAAGTTCAAACTTGGAATTTGGGCTTTCCACAAGCCACCACCTTGCATCATTCTCTCTCTTATGATGCTAAAACATATAAGGCACGTTCAACATGTGACATTTTGCAATATGACCCCTCAACTTGGGTAAATTGCACTTTGGTCCAAAACAAAGAAAAATTGCTCAAACAACATTCAATCGGGACCAAACTTGAAACATGAGTGTGTCACTTGATAACAAAGCACCTTAGAGGATTATATTAAAGTACTAAACAACTTTATTAGCCAAAATAATTAGGGTTACCTCATAACCCAGGTCAGGATCGTTACAATTGGTAGCCATGTACTAAGTCATCCAATGACCTGATGGACCTACCCCATAGGTAGCCATGTACAAGGTTAACTGTTAAGCCACAGAGGGGACCATGATCTGAGCTGGTAGGCACATATCTTATGTGATAGTAATAGCCACATTATAGTTTACATGAACTAAATTCATCCAACAATTTATTTCATGTCATCGATGAAAACTTAGGAAAACCTCATAAAACTAACTCGAGATATTCATAAGCGTAACCACATACCTAATTTGAAGATTTCACAAGCATTAAGCAATTCCAACCAAGTAAGCAATCCAAGCAAGCAATTAAACAATCACAGAATTCTTGAAAAGAATATGTACTCTATTTACTACACACTTTATCAAGAATCTACTTTATTAACTTGGATTCACTTTCTAGGGTTTCTAATCCAAATTAAGGTTTCATTAGGGTTCCTTTAGATCTACATATAATTTTTCTCTGTTATGTCCATAAAACCCTAAAACAAAAATTCTAGGTGTAAAACCCTAATTATTCATCATACAAAATCCTTTTTATCATTGATTAGGTTTAGGATTAACCTATTATCACTTTTATACAAACAATTTCAAACTACATCTCATTATAAACCATTAATCTAGATTAGGGTTTCCAAGAACATTAATGCACATTAAAATATCAAAACCCTAAATTAAGCTATTAAGCATATGGATCATCTCTTTTGCCATCAAAAAGTCTTTCTTATTAGCAACAGGCTAATATTATCATGAAACATCCATATTAATCCCCTCAATTTCATAGAATCATCAAGTTAGGGTTTTCCTCATTATAAACATTAAGGTTAGCAACTCTAACTACTTTTCGAACTATGATCACATTCATGTTCTAAAACTAATTTTAATGGGTTCCTTGAGTTCTCCTAGTAAAAATCCATATATTACATGTTTCCATCGGAGTTACCAATTATGTTCTAAGAATTTTACAAAATTATTACCTTTAGGACCAATTGTGAGTTGCCACGTGTCTTTTTCCTATTTCTTTTATCTCGAACCCTTCCCTGGTCTCGCGGATCTGGCGCTGGACCCATCTGTCCGGGATCTTGGACCCGCTCCCCCTTCTTCGTCCTCACACAAGTGCCACACAAACTTTGTTCTTCCAGGGGAACAGAGCTTCATCGCCCACCGGTCGTTGGCCCTGTCGCCTGGTGACCCGTGCAAGCGCAGCCCGCCCCAGCCTTCCGCTGCGCCTCGGCCATCTCCGCACCGCCTGCCACCCCGCAAGAGACCAATGAGGAGAAGCATTGGACGTCCGAGCTTGGCTCTCTGTGGGATTGTGTCCCCTGTTCCACTGTAGGAATAGGGCATCTGCCTCCAGGATGATATGCGTACGGGATGGCTCACAAAAGGTCGAGATTCTCCGCGAAGTTGTGGGATGGGGTACGATAGTCTCGCTCAAGGATCCATATGCCTTATATAGGCCCCCATATCGAGAATCCCAGATTTGCATCAAATGCTTGGATGTCCTGTTTGTACAGGGATTTTGGGGAAATCCCAAAATCTCACGAAAAGTAGGGGAAACCAAGGATTATTGGACTTGTTTTCTCCTCCATAACCAAGGGAACCCCAAATCCGCACATTCGTTGTGTGTCAAGAAAAATGATTTGCAAGTATCCCTTTACTGTTCCTTTTTCTAATTTGAGACAAATAGCAACTACCGTTGGATCCTTGATCCAACGGCTAACAAGTCTTGTATGAGAACATAAATTGTGACATTTTAATGTATTTCTTTTATCCTTTCCACTTTAGGATATTTTTAAAAATGATAACTCTCAAACCAAATATCCAATTAATACCAAATTTTAAGGGAAAGTCTATAAAGACTTAATCTACCTCTATACCAAAATTTGGCTCATTATCTAAAAGAAAACGTGCCTTTGCTTTAGGTGCAAGATATTACATAATTAGGCTTATTCCTCATATCTTTTCCCTTTCTTATTTTCTCATTTCCATTATTTATATTCCTTGCAATCCATGAAAGCAAGTGGGGTTCGAAATATTTCTCATTATGACCAAACCCTCACTTCTCTCTTTAATTTCTTACATTATCTTCTTTATTTAAAAGATTTCTTTTCAAGGATTTCTCTTTATCTTTTATTTCCTTTTTTACCTATTTTTCTATTTATTCCATTAGAACTCACATATAAACAAAATATATTCAATTGCGTCCATTAATGCCACTTTCTAGAGATTTCCTTGTATTTCTCATAAATACTTTGCTTAATAGTCATTATCTGGTATCTTTTTCTATTATTTGGACTTTTCTTCTTTTCTTCACTTTTATATCCATTATTGGATTAACATAATAATAGGAACCACGAAATTCCCATCAAAAGGGAGATTTGCAAAGAAATCCATTCTTTGAAGCAAAGCATCCAACCTTTTCAATTAAGTCCATATTCATGAAATCATTATATTTCAATTATGAAAACACGTGCAAAATTGGGGTTGTAACACTGTATTCAAATTTTCATCTAATTTGGACAATCTTAAATACTCTAGAGTAATTTATGAGAGATAATGTACTTTAAATTCCAAAATATAAAATAACATGTTAAATAAATCCAAAAGAGAAAATTAATTATAGAATTGTGTCCTCATTTTTAGGTGTGACAAACTCGATTTTCAATGTTTTATAATTTCATATATATGACTTTGAGATTTTGGTGTATCTAAATGATCTTGGAATTTGTTATGAAGCTTATTATCATTTATTAGATCTATGGTTGAGACTTCGGAATTTTTGTAGACTGTTTGAATAATTATAAAATTCATATGTGCCAAAAATAATAGTTTTTGGAGATGTTTTATTTACACAGATAAACAAATTTATTTTTCAATGAAAATTAGTGGAAGAGTTTCTATTCTGGTGTTGAAGTGTGATAAAAAATTTCAGACCAACCATAGATTGTTTGGTGGATAAAAAAAAATACAACAACTATAGTCAAACTAAATTTAATGGTTCAAATCATTTACTTATTTTAGTGAAATAGTAAAACTTTCATACCTAGGATTCCTGCGTCCAAATATGGTGAAATTTCAAAAGGAGACATTTGATTATGATTGTGATTTTTGATAAATTTTGGAGAAATTATGGATTCATTATTTTGGAGATAAGGTTTATAAATTGCATTTGAAATCATGATTAATGGATGATGTGATTTGAAATACATTTTAAAGTGTTCACAAAAAATAAAGTCTTAGTAAAGAATTATGTTATTTAATTTAAGGATAAGTGTGAATTTCATAGACAATAATTTATTTGGAAATTAGAATGATATTTTGATATTTTGGTGAATCTTAATGGAAATTATGACTTTTTACCTATATTTTGTTAGGAGAATTATGTAGACCTCAAAATCTTTCAATTTTTTCTCTTTATGTAATATAGAGATATATAAAAGTTGCCTCCACATTTATTGCATGATTTGTGATTCATTACCCTAGAGTACACTTTAATTTCTATGATGGAAACTTTAATTGGTAAAAAAGATTAATATTTTACTTGGCTCCACATTTATTGCATGCTTTGTGATTCATTAGCCATAGAGTAGTGTAAGTACTTTGGTTTTGTTCAGTTTTATTCTCTACCGAATGTGCCTTTCCACTAGTATTTTATATAGGGGTGCATCTTTTTGCCCATGGTGCGTCTTTCCACCCATTATTATATTTGGAGTTTGGTAGTAAATTATTCTCTATAGGTTTTAAGGTTGCTATTCTTGGCCACCATTGTTATTTATATTGTTCAAGTGTTATGTTTATCTCATATGCATGTAGGTTGATATTATGTTGATGGGTTTTGTGCCCAAAAATTTATATGTACTTTTGTGGCACAATTTTTATGTTGGCTTAATGGCAAGTATTCCCCTTATCATTAGTTTTGAAAAATCTTATTATTTTATGCCCAGTTGGGTAGTTATTTCCTTTTCCTTTTCGAAGCATTGTCTATTTGGCGTCCTTTATTCTTTATATTTCTCAGTCCAGATTCAGTATGAACCTACCAACTTTTGCTAATACATCTACTTTTCTTCTTTTGTTGGGGTATGCTTCCAACCCCAAGTGTTGGACTTGGAAGACTGGACATGGTGGTATGGAGTTGCTAGGTGAAGCACTTGCATAGATTTAGTTGAGATAGTTGTTTATCACTCAACTTGGTCCCTATGTTGTAACTTTCATGTAACCATATATGGGAGATGATGATGTTATATTATAAAATTGAATATAGTCACAAATTTCCATTCTGCTTCTAGATTTTGGTCTCTTTTGTATATTATCATATGAGAAAAAAAATATGTCTATTTGAGCATGCTTGAATGTATGTTTGGATAGATGAGTTTATTCTCAAATTTAGTAGGGATTGGATCCCCTCTCGGGTCTCACTCCTTACACCAAAATTATTTATGAATATTATGAAATCAAATCTTGCATACATGTGTGCCTTATTTTGTATGCTTGTGTGTCCTATTTCGCATACACGTCTGTCTTTTGATAAAAAAGAAAACTAATCTAGAAACCCCATCTATTAATAATGAGTATAATTGAATGTTTCCTCCCAAGAATGCTAAATAAATGAGAAATCAAAGAATACATGTTGAACAAAATCATTATCTTCTATATTGAACATACATTTTGACATAAAATTAAGGAATGACACTAGAGAAGCTCAATAATGGGAAATAAAGCCCAATAATTTCCAAGAAATAAGTCTATCCTCCAAAAGCATCATGATATTAAAAGGAACTTTCCCAATCTAAGTACCCATGATGCTCTCTGATAGCATTTAAAGCAAGGTTGCATCTAATCCATTTCCATTCTACAATGAAAAGTGGAATATTTCAATTTAAAGGGAGGCTACTACTTATATAAATAGTACCATCATAGGATAACATCTTATTTTCAAGTATATACTAAACTCCATTCCTAATAATATGCATGCTAGTGTATGGTTGTTCTTTCCCTATATTCGAATAGAACAATGATCAATACTATCACAAAGAAATTTTGACTCTTTTTGTAACGACCGATTCGCAAAAACAAGATTAACTAATGCAGAAGTGTTTATTAAGCAGCGGATTAGCGAAAATCACTAAAAATTAAAACTTTTTGCGAAGAGATCCACACATTGGAAATATTTTTCTTCAAGAGCCAAAGTATAACATTTACAACATCAGAGTACATGTCTTGTACTCTCTCTTCTTGAGATTTACAACATCAGCTGCACTGGTAAGCTCAACATAGGCAGAATAAAATCTCAAGGCACTGAGCCAAAATCTTAAAAGCACTAACTACTACTCCGAGGACCCGAGAGTACAGAGACGACACATAGGACTCTATATACATCTAATCATGACATAACAGCCAATGTCTCCACCTGAAACTTCACTATTGTCCCTGCTGTTGTTGTTGTCCTTCGCCTATTGAAGGATTCCTATCTCCTCGTCCGCGTCCACCTAAAAATGTGGTTCCCACGGGGGTGAGACAATTATAAAAATTGCCCCAGCGAGAGTTATAACTCTCTGCCAGTAACATTATTATTGCAACTTAAGAAGATAATTATGAATGGAGGAACCATATTTATATGGCAGCAGATATTTTAATGTCTAACAGATTAGAACATTAATCTTATTCAGCATTGCAGCTATAACTTGAAAGAGCATCATATCATATATCCATTAGGGAATATGAAGAACATGTATAACGTTTATCCACTACATAATCATTTTCACAACATTAACTCTCTTCAGGCTTAGATCATATATCTAAAGCCTGGCATTGTCATAGTGGAGTCATGGCATGTAGCCACACTCTTTTCTCAATGTATTGGGATCTCAATCCCTCAACTCATTAAGTACAATTCCTCTTCTTAACACATTCATCATTATGATTATAGAATATGGGTATTTAAACCCTTATCTCATCATAGAACACTTGTTACCACTTATTGAGTAACTTCATACCTTCAGGTCATCTGACCAAGGACATTATAATTCTTGCTACACAAATTATTGCACATAGTTCACAAAGCTCATATCACCTCTTATTACCCCTTAATAGGCAACAAGACATATGAAAGCTTATAAGGTTTATAGAACATTTTCAATGTACAGAACATCATAGCCCATACGTGGCTATGCTCATCTTCTCATCATATCTACATCGGGGACTCACATTGAAATCACCCTACACTAGAGATCCACATAGCATTTACCCTACATTAGGGATTCACATAGCAATTACCATGTGTTAGGGTTCATATAGTATTACCCTGTAGTAGGGTTCACATAGCGAGGAATCATTATGGAATAATAAGTATTTTAATCATACTTCATTATTCTCATCATTTATCATTAAATGAATTATCAACACACAACATGAATTTCTCTTTCATCTTTACCAGACTATGATTACATCATAGTTTATAGGTTTGGATTACCCCTTTTTCATAAGGCATGTTGGCCTACATTCAACAGGGTACATTTCATCTCAATGTAACCATTGACATGGCACATCTCATGTGTTATTCACCCAATTATATTGGACTTATAACATATCAAGGTATACCAGTATTGGGGTGTTGGATGTGATATCTATCATACCTTGATGTATCACTTCCCTCAACACCATTATCTTATTTTAGTTCATATACTTAGCTTGTATTAGGGTATTACCCATCCTAATACTTTATGCACCAGTTCATCACATTCATCATGTAAAGTAGTGATCATTAGTCACTCACTTAGAATATACAACCATTGCCAATACTATGGATTCATCCATAAGTCAGGAATTAACAAAAAGACCATGTTAGGTCCTTTTCAAAACAACTCTAAGTCAAGCATAGAGTACCACGGCCGTGCAACAAAAAATGGTCGTGCAAAGGGAAGCCACCACGGCCGTGCAGCCTTACACGGTCGTGCTACAGGAGTTCACCTCATGAATCATATTCAAGTATGAATTCTATTCTTTCATTAGGGATTAGGGTTTCACATACCATCTCCCTTCTTTAGAATAGAGATTGCATATAGAATCACCCTTTATTAGGGTTTCATATCACTTTGCCCATAATTAAGGTTTACTAATCATTTCCAATTAGGGTTTCTCATGAAATCACTCTCAATCATGGTTTCACATGGATGCACCCTCAGTTAGGGTTTCACATGGATACTCCCTCAACTAGGGTTTCACATGGATGCACCCTCAACTATGGTTTTACATGGATACACCCTCAACTAGGGTTTACTATTCATCCTAATTAGTGATTTCACATGTAGACAACCTCTTAATAGGATTATACATGGAATCAACCTCAATTAGGGTTTACATCATATATTGGATCCATGCATTTGTTATGCATTAAAGATTAGTACCATTAAAGGTATCTCCCACCTAATCATATTAGGTTTACAAAAATGTTTGATCAATTGGACCTTCAATAACTTGAGGTATCCAAATAGATTGATCAATGGAACCTTCAACTACACTGGGTATCCATTTGGATTAGTCAATTGAGACTTTAATATCATTGGGTACTCAATTGAATCAACCCATTGTTCCTTCAAATACATTCGGTACTCAATTGGGTTAACCAATTGATCCTTCAATTGTAGTAGGCATCCAATTGGATTAACCAAATTGAACCACAAATGGTTTGAAACCGTTTAAGCAAAAAAGCTTTGAAACCGCATGAACTTGAAACTGCATGATTCTCAAACGGTTTGAGACCGTTTGGTCTCAAACGGTCTTGAGACCGTTTGGTCCAAACCTCTCAAAACCGCATGGACCAAAGAGTCAATCAAGACTTCAACAACACTCAATTCCAATCTATGGAATCTCAACCAATTGGATCATCAACTCAGTCATCAATTGAGTCATGAACTCATCCCTTAATTGGAACTTCAATTAGGGTCTGATCTCAATGGAATTAGGGTTTATAAACACCAATTAGAACGTTGAAGTTGATCATCAATCAAGCTATTGATTATGTTTCAATTGATTGCATTGGATCTTAAACCATTGAATTCATGGAACCAATCATCAATTGGACCTATGCTCATACTTCAATTGAGTTTATTAGGTCAACCTTAAACTGATTTGACCCTCAATTGACCCTCACTGGGTCATCAATTAGGGTTTGATTCAATTGGATTAGGGTTTAGAATCGATGATTCAACAACACTCATCAATGCAAGATTGTTTACTTTGAAACTTTTGAACCATCATCCAAATTGGGTATCACCTGACCCCAAACGGTCTTGAGGTCGTTTGGATGATCTCCAAACGGTCTTGAGACCGTTTTCCCATCATATCACTCAAATCCAAGCCATCCAATTAAGGTTTGGATCATGGGATTGATCACCAAATCAGCATTGCATTGTATATCAGCTTGGTACCTTTAGACCTTCAAACACCTAACCATACTCAACCCTAGACCTCCTAACGGTCTTGGGTGACCACCAAACTGTCTTGAGACCGTTTGTCTCATCCAACCTTTGGATTATAGTGAAATTTCATCAAGGTTTGGTCTATCGAGTTGATCAACAAATAAGCACTTAATTGCAATATGATTTGGTACCTTTAGACCTTTAATTGGTCAACTATACTTGACCCCAGACCTCCAAACGGTCTTGGGGTGACCCCCAAACGGTCTTGAGACCGTTTGGGTGATCCCCAAACGGTCTTGAAACCGTTTGGGCTAATCAACCCAAAATCTCCAATTAACTCATTGGAATTTCAGCACTGTTTTCAATTAGGGTTTTCCTAATTGAATAGCCTTCAACTCACGATTCCTTGGGAGTTAATCCCTCAAATTTGGTGAGTCATTAGACCACATAATTAGGAACAGTAATACCAAACGGAAACCCTTGTTAAACGCACTCAAATGGTCTTGATACCGTTTGCCCAAAAAGTTCAATTAAATCAGATTGATAATCAGCACTTAATCCAATTAGGTTTCCCTAATGGATTAGCCTTTAACTCACGATTCCTTGGGAGTTAATCCCTCAAATTTGGAGGGTCATCAAACAACATAATTATGAACAGGAATCCCAAACGTTAAACGCTTGGTCAACTCACTCAAACGGTCTTGAAACCGTTTTCCCAAACAAGTCAAGTTAATCAGGTTGAAAATCAGCATTTAATTCAATTCGATTTGCCTAATTGATTGGCCTTCAACCTACGATTCCTTTGGAGTTAACCCCTAATATTTGGTGGGTTATCAGTATACATAATTAGGAACAAAATTCCCAAACATTCAACACTTGGTCAACCATATCAAATGGTTTTGAAACCGTTTTCTCCCAAATGGTTTCAAACCGTTTGCCCTTAAACAGTTTGTTGAAACCGCATAACCAATCAAATTAAAACGATTTGGAGTAGCTACCAAAACCGTTTGGCTTGGTAATTTTCTTTGGATAAGAATCTAGGATGATGTCATCATCCCCTTCCTTCGAAAAACCAAGAACAGCAACCGTTCTTGATGGAAATTGCAGCAAAGAAACAAGAGTGTATCAAATTAAGGAAATCAATCAACAAAGCATAGAGAATTGATGCAATAGCAATGTTTAAGGGTTTAAGTTAGAAAAACCGCCTCCAATTGAGATCCAAAGCTCCAAGATCACGCCATTAATGGTGGATGAAGCTCTTGAAACTCCCCATAGGCTCGTCCTCAAGCTTTTGATTGTAAAAGTTGGCTAGGGTTGAAGAGGAGATCAAAATAAGAAGGAATCCATAATTTATTTTCGATTTCCACCATGGAATCAAGGAGAAATGAATCAAGAACCTTACCAAGAGGTTGGGAGTCGTCCTCCGGATCCTCCCTAGCTCCTTGGTCGGTTTTGCAAGCAAGGGAAAGAAAGAACTCCAAAAAGGCCTTGGTTTGGGCTTGGAAATGGCACTTTTATAAGGAAATTGATGAGAGAGAAAATGCCTTATTAATATGCATTTAATCCCAAAAATAGTACCACCTCTTCCTCCTTCGTTTGATTGTATGCAAAGGAAACTCAAAGCCACCGAACTCCCTTACATTATCCATGGATTAAGGGAAAAGAAAATAAGCACCTTAATCCATTATAATACTAATATATCTTTTTGAGTGGGAATTCTTTAACTTATAATAAGGTGAGTGGAATTTCACCTCCTTTAGATATTTTAGTTCCTTATCTTGGAAAATAAAAGTACATCATTATTCAAAATCAACCAATAACATTTTGTTTGAAGGCCCTTTAATTAATACATTCATTTTTGCCCTAAATTGAATTAGGGTTTCACTTATGATTAAATCTTGATTATTTTAATATCAAGATTCTCTCTCCTCCAACTTAATTCAAATGAGATGCCCCTCTAATTTTATTTACTCTACATGATGCCAAGAAATATTAAGGACCTAATTGAAGTGGTAATTTTTATATTGAACCCCAGGTTTTGGGTAAATTGCACATTACTCCAAAACTAGATTTTAATGCACAAACATTGCTTTATCAGCTCTTTCTTGGTATTCAGGCTTCCATAAGCCATACCTCCACATAATATTCACTCTCATGATGCTTCAACACATGAGGAACATATTATCATGCACAATTTACACATAAACCCCTCAACTTGGGTAATTTGCACATTAGTCCAAAATAAGCAAACATTGCTTCAACATTGTCCAAACATGACCAAAATTGAAACATAAGTTTCTCATGGGCCCTAATTACTTTTCACAAGATAAGATTAATCATGTACTCAACCTTATTAGACAAAACATCTAGGGTTAAAACATAACCCAGGTCAGGGATGTTACACTTTTGTCATGTGATATCTTCAAAGAAAAAAATTCTTTCATCCAGGACTTTACTCAGCCAAATGGCATCACCTATATTATAATTATTGGCATCCATCAAATCTAAAAAAAATAGTTCTAGGGAGTAAATTTCTAAAATATAAATTAGCAAACTAACTAAAAAGATCATGCGGAACATTTGAATTTGAGTCACTATTCTTTCTTAGAACTACATTTTATATCCTACGAACTATGATGCATATGAGTGAATTCTTTAGTACCTTCCAAAAGAAAAATGTATAAATCATATTAACGACAACAAGAGGCATATGTAACTCAACTTACCAACAAAACTACACAATAGAACGAGTTGACATAAATATCTTGAACATGACAACCATAGAAAGAGATTTTTCATTTGTACCTTTCAATATTATCTATCATCCTATCAAAGGGGGGTGATAATACTTCATAGTGAACCCAATGGAAAAGAGGGATTCCTAAGAATCTCACGTGTAGAGTCTGTTATTCAATATTATTATGGTTTCTAATAACATCAATATTAGCATTTGTACAATAAAAGCTAGAAATTTTATGCAATTTAATAACCAAAGCCTAAAATATTGCCATTACCAGGATTTGATGATTAGTAGAACCCAGAATCACTTTTAACCAATAGAATCAACAGTGAAGGGACCACATGTTGATTAAAATCACCATAAGAATATTTTCCTACTCCTAGAATTATTTTATGAATTCATGGCACATATTCATGATTATTAAATGACCTCAACTTTTTTAATTGATGTTCATTTAATTGTTTTTGAAAATATTGTACCATTAAAACATCATTCTCCATAGTTATAGACCTTAACCCATGGTTGAGTTCATTCAACTGCCTGTTTCTCAACAAGACACACCATACATAATTTGTTTTGGCTTGATTTGTCTACAACTTAGTTAATGCATAGATTATGATTACTTTTATATGTTTTTGTATGAATGAATTTAGCTATTTTTTCCATATATCTACTCTAATGTATATGTTACTCTTCAATTTTGTTAAACAACTTCATATTATTCACATAGTTACCTAAATTGATGATGCTAAATTCAGTTCACTAATTGTTCAATACATATTATCCCATTATTAAACACAAATAAGATGCATTTAATGACACGTAGGAAAAAGGAGAAGACTAGAAGTTATGGGGGAGTACATGTGTTGAAGAAACCTCATCGATCATTTCAAAGAGGAACTATCACAATGGATCGGTTTACACTTGTATTCCCGCATCATTTCCATTGTATGATTATCATAACTAATAAGTTTACACAAAAATTTGGTAGTGTGATGACATTATTTTTTATGCACTTTTCTTTGCCTTTTTTATCAATAAGTGTGGGACTCTCTTTATTTCTCATATTCCAAAAAATCTATACAGGATAAGACGATCTATGAATGATCTATCTATACATGTAGGTTGTCATAAGTGTTGAAAATTAAATTACAAACTCGAGTTGAGTCAGCATTTTTATCCTTAAAAATGAGTTTATTCCTTGATGACCAAAGGTAATAGATAGTAGTGATCACACGAGTTTTATCTTCTCTCCTGCTGAGCTTTATAATGTCGTCTAGCTTTGTCAACTAAATCTTTAGTTTGGGTTGAACATTCCTCCAGACTGACTATACAAAAGTGCATTCCCACAACAAATGAGAAGGGTCTTCTTCATTACTTTGACAGAGATTGCATCTAGATGCAAGATTATAGCCTATGTTCTTGAGAAAAAATTTAGTTGTAAGGCTCAAGTGAAAGTACTTCCACATCAGCAAAGTAAATCTTCTTGGTGCATTTGCTTTCCACAACCACCTGGCCCATTCGAGTTTGGGGTGTTGCACTCTATTTAATTCCCAAGCACCACGTAGGGAATTGCTTGAGAGGTCTTACAAGTAACAACAGTTTTTTTTTTCGTAATTGAATCTACTGGAAGATTTTGATGAGAGGTTGGATACCTCTGTACTCTAGGATGTCCCACCTACATTGGTAATAATATCCTTTAGGTACTATGACACAGTTTAATTGTGTCCCCTTTCCCTATAGATAAATGGACTTTGGAACATAGTTGATCTTTGTGTCGGAGCATGCATTTCCAAAACCAACTGTGGTGTTTCTTGATAGGGAATGACCATATAGAATTATTATGATTGTATCTGTTGTGAATCCATCTAATCCATAAGGTATTTTTGCCATTTGCAATATCCCAGATAGTTCTAGAAAGGCAAGCTTTAATCCAATCTTCAACCCTATGGATTAATAGGCCACCTTCATCTTTGGGTCTAAACACTAAGTCCAAAGAAGTAGCGTGCATCTTTTTCACATCTTCCTTGTTGCCCCAGAGAAAGTCTCTGCAAAGTCTTTCAATTTCATCAACATCAAATTTTGGAAGTAGGAAGATGCCAGTCCAGTAGAGATGGTAGGTAGAGAGGGTCGAAATTATCAACTCTACTCTCCCTACCATGCTCAGGAGTTTTAGCTTCCAAGACTCTAGTTTCTTTTCCAGTTTATCTACTAAGTGTAGGTAGTGCTTCTTTGTGAGCCTCCCAATGAAGAGAGTAAGGCCCAAGTACTTTACCATAAATTTAGTTTGTTGAATGCCTAGGAAATCATTCCAGTCCAAGATCAGCATTAGCGCTGAGGAACAATTGACACTTCCTAGGATTTAGCTTCAGGCCAGAGAAGTAGATAAATTCTTCTAAGGCTTTAATAATGCCATGGGAATTTTTTTCATTTTCTTCAGCAAAAATTAGGATGTCATCTACAAAAATGAGATGTGACACTTCAGTCTTGTCTACCCTAAGAGCATTGATGTCTCCTTCATCTACTTCCTTGTCAAGAATGGAAGTTAGAGCCTACATACCAATGACAAAGAGGTATGGAGCTAATGGATCCCCTTGGCAAATACCATTAGAAGCATTAATGATGGAAGTAGGGAAACCATTTATAAGTATTTTGAATGATGTTGAATTCATACACTCATTAATCCAATGTAGCCAGCAGGATAGAAAATTCATTTGTTCCATGACATTCAGGATATGTTCTCAACAAATGGTATCATAGACTTTACTGATATCATCCTTTAGGCATAGTTTAGGTCAACATTTGGCTTTTTAAATCGCTTACAAGATCATTTGCTAGCAAGATAACATCAACAATATGTCAGCCCTTCACAAATGTACATTGGTTTATGCTTATGAGGGTCGGCATGATATATCATGAGTCTAATAGTTAAGATCTTGCAGATAATTTTGTAGATGAAGTTGCAGAGGGAAATTGGGTGTCATTCCTCTACTCTTGTGGCCTAGGGCACTTTGGGAATGAGGGAAAAAAGTTTTGTTGATCTCCTTCAGTAATCTTTGCCTTTATCATAATTAAACTCATTAGAATTAGTGCTTAGATATTTAGTTTTATTCATTTTAACTTCCATTCACCATTGATATTTTATAATTTAGTTTTGTTGATATTTGAAGGAGTTTGGCAGGAATACGATGAAAGTAGTGAAGTATAAGCAATTGCTCGACACACTCCAGATTTCTATTGAGTAGGATGGTCAAAAACATCGTCGAACGCTACAGTGATGAGAAAAGAAACTTGACAGATACTTTTCAATGATGACTATCGAGCAATTCAAACAATCATCCATCAGAGGAACATTGAGAAACCTATCAAAGGTAAATCAACAAACTACCTCGATAGAAGTAACACAGACAGGATCCTGTCAGTACCAAGATATCAAATGAATCCTCGACAATCCTGTCAAGGAGTGAATCATTGATACATCTATCGACACCTTTGTCGACAACCAGAGGCCACCTGTTGAAGAAACAAATTGACAACACTGTCGACACCTTCATTGACATCATTCAAAGACTGATAAATCCCTATCGAGAGCACACCTCATAGACGTTGCTATCGACTGACATCACAAGTAAAGAGTGGTGCCTACTTGCACATCAATTCTACCCAAGTGAAGAGGAAAGTTGGAGAACAACTTTTAATCTACAATCTGATATTGGTGTTACAATGAATGTAAAGTCCCTTTGTCACTGATATCTAGATTGAACTTGAAGCACGGACTTGTCATCCTCTACGAACATTGAATCCATGTTCCTTTACTCATATTATACTTTTTGATATATATGTAAGCTCAATGTCATAAATTGACTCACATGTGCATGGCCATGCATTTCTCAGTCTCATTCCTCAAGTGGCCAGGATATCACACTCCCACAGGAGGGACACATTCCATATCTATCACTCACAGTCAAAACCTCATGTGTCAAAGTCAATCAATCATCACCATTATAACAACCCATGTGTTTGGATTGTGTTTGATGATGTCAAAGTGTACCCAATGACATGTGATGAGTGTAGTGATTTTAGGTCAAAGAGCCACAGTCACCACCAATACTATAAGAGTTGATCTTGACTAACCAAGTGTGGTTTCCATGCATCACTCTTATGGTGGGTCTATTTGATACATTGTTCTCTAACATGTATCTGTGTGCTTGGCTTGATATCAAATATCATGACTAATGAGACTCTGTCATCAACCAACACACACTCTAATATTCTGTGTTATTGATGTCTATGGTTATTTCCACAATAACAACTGACCAGGGACATAACAAGAATGTATACTCTTAACATGCGCATGATCTCATTGTTCAAGTCCTTAACTGAAGACACACATCATTGAGTAATATGATTCTTTAGACATCTAACATGTTATATCCTTATCTCAAAATAGATTAAACATATAGACGAAAACTACCTTTATTATTATTCAAATCATTTACAAAGTATGCCATTACAATCATCATAAGACTGGCTCTATGGGCATACATACCAACAAAGGAGGGGGTTTCAACCACTTGGGTGTGATTCACCATCAGGTAGTTGTAGGTTTCTTATGATAGTGGGTCTGTATGTTGTGTTGTAGGCGTTACTCTTGGTATGTCTATATCAGTGTGTTCATTCAGTTGACAAGGGTAGGGTTTTGTGAATATTATGGTGTTGCTGCATATTCAGGCATCACGATGATGAGAGTGCACAACAACTCTTATGCAAGGGGTCTCAAGGGGAGATTATGGTGAGAGGCCGAGGTAGATGTGGTGTTGGGTTTCTATGGCAGCAAGGTCAAGTTGGTGATAGGAAGGGGATGAGGATTTGTGATGTTAGTTGTAGTTCTATATTGCATCTAAGTTGCTTCAATAATGGTTTTATATGTGACAGGGTGCTAGGATTTGTCCTAGAGGAGTGTAAAGTCTTATGGCCTCAATCAGTTTCAAATGGAGTTCATAAAGGTCTGACGACAATTTAGGGTTCAAAATTACCACATGATTGGCCAAAGGAGAAGGTCCTATGACGGTATCAATCCAATCAATGTAGAGGAAGTAGGAGAAGAAGACTTGTCATTATGGTTATGTGGATTAATAGGGTTGACATGAGGAGGGTGAAGACAAATGTTATGTAGCGGGTCTACTCGACACTTATTTTGGTTAAAATTTTCTTTAAACACCTCGTATTTAAGTTATTGTACAAATCGTTGGCTGCTCACCAAAACCATCTATATTTGACCAAGAATCAAGTATAATAAAAGCTCTCATTTTAAGGCTATTAACCGTACAAGTTACTATTCTAATGGGGCTAAGGTGATTAATCTCCTTATACATCCGAATTAATATATATATAATCAATATCACATTTACTCCAAAGTTTTCAGTTTCCATACAAATATGTTGATGCAATTATTTGCCCTTAAGAGATTTATATGGTTCAAGTAGTTCCCAAGTTAATTGATACAATAGAAAAACATAAAAACAAAATTAAGGTGAGGGACTATCAATGCTTTCTTGACAATGAAATCAAATTAGGTTTAGATGCAGTTTTTCTCCTTAATATCCTATTTTCAAATATTTGTAACTCATAAGTCATTAACTCTGTTGACTCAAGATTTTCACGACGCCTTTAGATTGCATTAATCTAACATTTTTAACATATAAACTTCCATATTATGATCCCAAGATGAGTAAAACATCTATTCTCACAATTAATCCAAACATAAGATCTAGAATTAGTACCATGTTTTTGTGTGATTCTGAAGGGAATAATCTCTAATTGATTACAATTATAGGATAGTGGGTCTGGAATGGAATAATCACATCAAAATGAGGAAAATTTATAGTTTGGTGCTTAAATTTCAAGATAATTTCATGAAGTCAAACATTGAATGGAAAATTTAGAAAAAAAGGTTTAAATTGGAGAGGATTATGAATCAAAGCTCAAAATCAAATTTAGTACAAAATTTGGTATGTACACATTACCTAGTTAATAATAGAGATTATTTCTAGGGGGGCCTAATGAAATCATTTCGAGGGCTCATCTCTATAAGCTTTCATGTCAACAGAAGGATTTTGACAGGAGGACCTATAAACACACAGAGTTTCGTTCCATACAATCTACATTTAAGACGATCTATTTAATATATAGTAAACACTAGACAATGGAAACCAATTTTACTCTCCAAAAATGGCACCCCACTCTCCATTGTGTTCTTCACGAATGATACAATTATCATGGAGGATGAATCCAACAAGCAAGCAACCATCATCATGCACCTCTTGGATGAAAGCTTGATGATCTCTCACTAGGGAATCTCTAAAAAAAATTAAAATGCTTTTTCTCGCACAACACACCTCATACACTAAAATCAACATTTTACAATAAAATGGGTATCTCTTTTATTGGTGAATTCAGTCTCTACTTCAGAGTTCATCTACTTCACCATAGTCTCAATAAAAGCATGCATGAAAGTATTGATACTACCCTAGAAGAATGCATGAACAATTAGTCTTCTTGCTAACTCTCCTTAACATGTCAGATCACCCTTGCAAAATCAACAAATTGTCAGTCATGCCTACATACACTATACAGACTGTAAGATTGTCTCCGAGTCTGTGTGATATATCAATAAACATGTGAAGAACTTCGCCTATTCTGGTGGGTGTGAAAACAAGAAAATGTCACTAATCACTTGGAAGAAACTTTCATCATCCAAATTTTTGGGATGTCTCGGTTTGAAAGATTCACATGATCAAACCAAGATCTAATGTTGAAAAATGTTTGGTACTTTCTTATTAAACTAGACCTACTATGGGTAAGAGTTATAATAGAAAAATATATAAATGATGGGTGGATGATCAACAAACGATGCACTCTAACTCATTAATTCATCAAGTAGAACATATCTCTTAAATGAATTCTCTAAAGTTATTCAGTTAGGAACCTCTATCAATGTGTGGAATGACATGTGGATTATGGACAAAAACTTCATGGTATTGATCCCTCTTTCCAGTTGTTGAACAACATGGATGGTTTCATGGTAAACTCGATGGTCCTCCCCAATGGGGCTTGGGACCGAGACTTTATCAAAGCATATCTTCCTTCTGCTGATGGAGAGTATATTCAATATATCCACCTTTGAACCCCCTTGTAGGCCCATATAATTGGGTTTGTCTCACAACCTACAAGGAGAAGTCATAGCCAGCTCTGCATATGGTGGTACGTGCACCCAAAGAAATTCAAGTGGAGGGCAATTGGTCTACCATTTGGAAAGTCCAAGTGCCAAAATGTCTATGTGTCTTTGCCTAGTTATTACAACACAAGGATATTCTTAACAATGACAAGAAGAGAAGAAGACACATAAAATTTGACATCACCATTCCATCATGTCATAATGCACCAGATTCCCTACTGCATAGTGTTAGAGACTATTTCATTATCAAACCAATTTGGGCCAGGTTGGCACCCTCATCAATTTTCTTCAACCTCGATGAGGACAGATGGTTATTGGTTGTTATCTCATGTCTGGTGATGACTCTCTATCTACCTTGCTACTAGTGTCTTTTTGGCATATATGGAAGGCCTACAATGGTGTTGTGTACTCTGGGAAAACACCATGTATTGAATTTAGAGTAGCCTTCATCAAGGAACATACACATACTATATCGAAACTACTACATTCATGCTACAATGGCAATCTGGCCAATAGAATCTAGTCAACTGTTAGTCAAGGAGGCGTGGACTACTTTGTGCTCACTGATGCATCCTACCACTTTATTAGAAGAAGGGCCAAATTGATAACCCATATGGTATCTAAGTCAAGTTCATGTATCATGCGTATTAGACTTTGCTTGAAGTGGAAGCCTTTGCATAACTCTGGATGCACACATTTCTAAAGCAAAGGGACTACAACATTAGAGAATCCTCTCTGAAGTGTATAGGGAGATCAATATACTACACATTACTACATCACTGACATCTAAATTCCAGCCCTATTGGAAAAAATTTCAGGAAGACTACTCAAACAATTGTAAGTGTTACCATACAATTCATTCCTTGTGAGTTGAACTTAATTTTAGACACAACTGCAAAACACTCCTTTCTTCTCCTCAAATCCCTCATGGATATGCAAGATTTTAATCTCTTTTAACTTGCTCTGGAGTACATGACAACTAGTTAACTATGTCTAATAATACTTCTATTATTGTGCTTCCCCACCTCTATAGTGACCACAATCTGATTCGCATCCATGACTCCTCTAGTTTCTGCAATCGACCATGGTCCTTTTGCACCAAGGACATCTGGTCACTATCCCCCTCCTTTAAATATGTTATCCTCAACAATTTAGACTAGTCAAAGAACTTCTTGGATGCCTCGCCCACTTTCTATGATGTTGCAATGAAGTGGGATTCCAAGCACTGAGCATCCAACAACAAACAAAAAAATAACATTATGTGTTGCCTTAGATGCCTCCATGTATCTACTTCAACCTCAAATTTCATTAATATTGATCTCACTGTGGCATGCCTACAAGATGATTACAACATCATTCTTTGTCAAGAGGATGCAGTCTAGCGCCAACGAGCCAACATCAATTGGCTAAGTCTGGGTGACGAGAATACAAATTTTTTTAACACATGTCAAAGCGTAGCGCCTCTTCAATAAAATTTCCTGACTCAAGGATGTGGGTGAGGCATGGGTGGACAATCCAGACTCAATGAAAATTCTTATTCGTGACTTCTTATTCAGCCTCATGACTGCCCCCAGCCAGAGTGCTAGAACCCGAACTGCTATTGTTGAATTCATTGGCTTTTTTAATCACCCAACTGCCAACACGTGTATTTCCATCAGCAAGATACCCACAATAGATGAAGTCAGATGCATCAAGTTTATAATGGCACCGAATAAATCCCCTGGGCCTGAAGGAATATGCAACTCTTTTATTCAGAAGAACATGCTTACTATAGGTCCATCTGTCATCCACACAGTCCAAGAGGCCTTCATGACTGGAATTATTGATGATCGCATCATAGATTCTTATATCTTTATGATTCCTAAGACAAAGCAACCCCAAACTTGCAATGACCTTCGTCTAATTCCCTTAAACAACACATGTTTCAAGTTGATATCCAAAATTATTGTGGAACGTATTAAGCCACTTCTACATGATTGGGTATCTGAAACTTAATCTAGCTTCCTAGTGGGCAGGAGAATCACAGACAACATGTCACGGAACCATTTTTACCCCAATCCCAATCCTAAAGCTAAAACATTAAAAAAAGAATAGAAGCACCTGTCTCTGAGTGGCCCCATAGGATCTAACACACTGGCATATACAATAAGAAATAACAACTCAAAAATTGGATATTTAAAGAACAAACTAACCCAAAATGGAGATTTTTGTAGACCAATCTTTTTCATCAGAGTATATGAGTGCGGAAGAGATATAGTCAAGATTCTAATGTTTTCCTAAAATCAAGAAAATCAAGACACAAAGTCAATACAATTGCACAGTACTCTATATAAAAACAAGTAAAATGGTTTATAAGAAAATTAGTATACTTGGCAGGTTATCGACACATTCAAGTGCAAAAGGCGGCGGCCAGGCCTCGCGAGGATTTTCCCTAATCAGAGAGTCGATACTATCGACTCGCGTCGATAGTATCGATGCGCCACATCAACGATCCGCAAGAAAGATCAACAGCATCGCAGCAAACAAAGAAGTCGATCCGGGGGATGGGTCGATACTATCGACCCGCGTCGATAGTATCGACGCGTCAGCAATCCGGGCCACGCAGATCCAGCCATCGACGACCATCAATACTAGCAGAGGTACGGATCGTGCTACCCGAGTCGATACCATCGACTCGTGTCGATGGTATCGACGGGCAGACAGTAGCGTCGGCCACAACTATATATGGGGAGTAGTTGCGTCAGATGACATCACACCTTCAGTGCAATCTTCCTCCACTTGTGCCGAGCGAGTTCCAGAGTTGTGCAAGCCCGTCGACGAGCAACACCGAGCTAGTTTTTCATTGAGCGGAGATTCGATTCTCCAATCTTCACCGAGCTCCTTTCTAATCTCTTTCTCTCGCAAACATGGTGCATGGAGCTGGTATGTCATCTTCACGTGTGAACCCGACGAATATCCTGGAGTTCGTGCCACCTCCTCCCACGTTGGTTTCACGCCCGCGGCTGATTCATCCATCCACGGAGGTGAAGAAGATCTATGAGGAGATCTTAAAGAGGAAGATAGAGCCAACCCGTTATGTCGAACGGGACATGATTCACGACTTAGGGTTCGAGGCCAACTTGGCCTACGTTCTAAAAGGACAGGCATGCCACACAAACCGAAGACCTGACGAGCTGGAACTTCATGCAGATGGCCAACCGTTCTTCGGCGACTGGCCCACGTACAAGGAGTTGGTGGCAGAGTTCATGGCGTCGCTGGACGTCTGCGTTGTGCCCAACGACGTTATTGCCACCGACCGCGAGTGGATCAAAGGCCGGGTGTCGTTCCGGCTGTTCAACATCGACTACACCCTTATGCTCCGGCAATTGAACAAGATCTTCAACTGGAACCACTCGCCAAATGACTACCGGCGCCTGGACAACCGCACCGACTATGACGTCATCTTCGTCGAGCTGGTTATGGTGCCACCGGGGAAGTCCGTTAGCTACCATAATGTTGTGGTAGCTGACTTCGAGCACCCTTACTATTTGCTCGGGGTGACTTGGCCCTCAGCAAGTTTCAAGAGACGGACTTATTCTTTCTATATAAGCTCTTGAAGCGTCAAGAGTGCAATTGGGGTGCCTTCTTTCTACAGAGAGTATTGGCGGTGAAGAGGAGTACAAGGAAAGCGCTGATTCACTTCGGCGGGCTCATCACCAAGTTGGCTTCATACCTCGGCTTGAATTTCCAGACCCTCACTCCTCTATCTACTAGGAGCAAGGTGAACTTGCAACATTTGCACCGGTCCAATCTCCTACTTCTTCGAGATGGTTTGGCATATGCGCATTGCCACGTCAACCACGCCTATCAGGAGTGCTCGTTTCCTAATCCGGTCTTCAACATCGAAGGGGCGCAACACTTCCGGTGGCCAATCATAGCCATCGCCGACTCCGATGAAGAAGGCGGCAATGACGGTGGCGACGACAGAAATGACGATGAGGCTGAGGAGGAAGATGAGGCATTCACACCTCTTCGAGCACGAGTGGCACCACGGAAGCATCCTCAGATGCATCCGGGTGCATCTTCATCATCACAGCCTACGCCGCCACCACCACCGCCCTCGTAGCCAAGCGAGGATGCATATTCTATGCAGGGCATGTACACTATGCTGCAAGACATCCAGCAGACACAGCAGCAGCACATGACAATGTATACCGGTATTCAAGACACTACGAACCGGATTCTGGACAACCAAAGGGCGATGTTCGAGAACGAGCATCTTCTCCTCAACAACCAACAACAGATACATGATCGGTTGTATCGGATGGAGATGTAGCAGGAGCCCTTCTACGGCCACTATAGGAGCAAAAATTATTTTGGAGGTTATCCACAACCTCCACCCAGGGCCCAGTTTGATCCAAGCTTCCAGGGGGAGTATCCTTCTTGGGACCCTACAGCTCCCCAGTACCCGCCTCCACCACATGAGTAAACCGGTATCACTGTTCCAACCTTTGAGTTTGTTTTTGACTATGAGGCCATAGTTGAATTCAAGCTTGGGGGGGGGGGGTAGTTGGAACAGTTCTATCTTTATTTTCTCTGTTTTAGTTTTATTGTTTTTGTTGCTTGTCATTTATTTCTTGAAATTTTAGTTTGTTGTAGGACCCACATTCTATCTAGTATAATCGTGGATGTCTTTAATCTTGTTTCATCTCTGTTGCATGTGTATGGGAAAGGGAAACTAAAATTTTTTTGAGTGTTCACAAGCTTGAGTGTTGTTTAACCTTGATCACTTAACTTAGAAAATGATTGGTTTTGTCAACTTTAAAACAGAAATTCACAAGTGTGTATCCCTAATGATTCATGAAAGTGGACGGAAATTGGTTGTTGAGCCTTAACTAACCAAATGGTAATGAGACTCTAATTTGAAGTAAGAGAGAGAAACCTCTTAACTACTATAAAAATCAGTAAGGAGGGACACATAGTATTTTTCAAAGGTTCGGTCAACTAATCTTGTGATCTGTTCACCGCATTGTTTTCATAATCCACCCAAGAATTGGAAGTAAAGTACGATTTTAACTCTTCTTGATTGCATGGCATGTAGATAGGACTTGCATTATAATCATTTTCATATGTTTTGCATGAAAAATGAAGAAAAGATTAGAATAGTTATACATGCACGTTGCCCTTAGGTGCATGTCATTTAGTTGCATTCATAACTTCTATGCATAAAGTATGTCATGTACCTCATTTATTCTGTAATGGTGAATTAAAATGTTCCATACCTTCTAAATAATTCAAATGTTTTAGTTATGCGAAAAAATAAGCCTTATAAATTATTCATTGCCAATTATGGATATAAGGGCTTGGAAAAAAAAGAAAAAAAAACTGAAAAAAAGAAAGTTATTTAGAAACAAGTGGAATAAGAAGGAGAAAGGAACATAATCTCACCTACATTTTAAGATGAATGAGTACATGATGTAGCTTAATTAGATATCCATCTCATTTTGAGATGGATGGTAAGTGCATTCATCATTCCACCTAATCTTAGGCATTAGGGCATTTCTCATGTGTATTTGCATCATTTAGGGCATTTTTGTTTTATGCATGTTGCAATCGTATGATACTTCTGCTTCTTCCATGAGCCACCCATTTCATCCACCCGTTGCTCGGATTGGTAGGCCACCGTGAATTTCTCCTCACTAATGAATATCAGGAGAACTGCTTCCATGTAGATGGTAGTTAGGACGAGCAACGTAGTATATAAGATCACAAGATGCACCAATCTTGGACCGGCGAATTTTATTATGTTAACTGCCTTATGTGATAGTGTTCATCAGTTTTGAGGTCAACATCTTTTATGGATGATTACTGTCGCCTTCAGGGTAATTATCATTTTGTGGTTAGCGAGGGTCGGTATGTGAATGTCCGATGGGAGTCATATGGGATGTCTGTTGTGATGCTTTGTTCTTTACTTGACTCTGGAAATTCTATTCTAAGAAATAGTTGCTCGAGGGCAAGCAATGTTCAAGCTTAGGGGAGTTTGATGCGATGATTTTGAGTCGCATTTATAGACTTGTTTGATATGTGTTTTATGCATTTATTAGTCATTTTCATGGTTAATGTTGCATAATTCATTCATTTTGGTCTATGCTACTTCTTTATGTCAAATTCCCTTTATTTAAGCATTTTTAGTATTAATTATCGAAAAAATATATTTTATGTGGATTTATGTGGTTCCGTGTGTTAATTTCAGGAAAAACAAGTATCTGCTGCCGTCGATACCATCGACGGTGGTCGATACCATCGACCGGACCACAGGCTGCCAGCCGTAAGGACCAGAACAAGGTCGATACTATCGACAGGGATGTCGATGGTATCGAGATACTATCAGGCTGCTGGCGAGGAAGGAGTCGATACTATCGACACGATGGTCGATACTATCGACAGAAGGAGTTGTAGTGACACAAAACGACAAAACCGTCGCTACAGGGTGTCGATACCATCGACCCGAGTCGATGGTATCGAGATGACATCAAGCGCTCAGATGAAAGAAAAGAAGGATTGTCGCTACCACACTAGGTCGATACCATCAACCCGGGTCGATGGTATCGACACCGTCAGATATCAGTTTGATTCAAAATGATCTTAAACGGACGACCGTGGTTAATTGGCGACCTAATTTGGGAGATATACCTAATGACGACGCCCTTGACTGGGGGATCACGTCATTAGCCACTGCACACATACCGGAGAGCAAAGAGAGAAGAACGGAGCACGAGAGAATGCCCCAGCCAATCCAGACGCTGAAGAAGATGAATTCCACCACCGAAAGGCGGCAGAACGCGGATTCTACGCCAAGGATCGATTGGACCTTCTCCGTTCAGGGGTTTCACCACTAAATTTCGTTTTTCTCATGTTTCCCCTTTTCTTTACTACATTGTACTCTGAGATGAACATGTGGGGCTAATCCCCTTTGTCTTTAGGACCGGGAGTAGCCCGGGGATTCATTGTATGATGATTTTATAATAGTAATTCATATCTTATCTCTTAAATCCGTGGTATAGTTTTGTGTTCTCCAATATATTGTTATGCTTGATCACCATAATAATAACCTAATGCCCTTAATTGCTTTGAAAGAAGAATTAACGGTTGAAAAGAGACGGAATTTACATTAATTGACAAATCCCTTGAACAAGGCGGTGTAAGATTAATGGTCGATACCGAGAGGTCATTTATAATGCACCTAGTTTAGGGTATAGGTTACTACGACGGTGGAACCGACCTAGACATAGGTAGTGAATTGTACCACGACAGTGGGCAATTTTGATTTCAGGCTACTACCCGGATAGAGAGATAAAATTGAGTAGCTATATAGAAGTTATTACAATGAAATCCCACGGTGAAACCGTAACCCTAAAGATCTCCTTTTGATTTGATTAAACCAACATTTCATCGATTTCTTATTTCATTTTGTTTTTATTTTTCTTTTAATTTTAACAACAACTCTCAACTGGTTAATCGGCTTAGCTGATCGCGAGTAGTTAGTAGGAGTCCTTGACGATTGCACGTATCCCTGAGTTCGACTCGGGCCTCACAAATGCCTGTACTACTCGATGCGTTCACTTGCGTTTCTACGCACGGTAAATCTGCGTCAAGTTTTTGGCGCTGTTTCCGGGGATAAGACAATTTATTGGCACTTCAAGTGTTGTGAGCGGCCACTCTAGGCCACCTTTTAATTTTTTTTATCATTCCAAAAATACATAAGATATTTTCTCAATATTTGCAATCGTCAAGCACTGTACTAAATTTAAGTTTTCTATTTTCATGTACTGTGCATGGTAAAGACGCGTAGTACTGACTACGCGGGTCACGCACCAGAGGTTCCGCTGCCGGGACCAGAAGACAAGGGAGATTATAATCAAGACGAGCTGGAGGATATACTTTCTGAACACGAACAAGAAGAGATGGATGAGCCACAGACAATATGGGAGAAGATCAAGGCTTCTTCCTCGTCCGCTTCCAAGGGGCCTATAAAGAAGCAAGCGCTGAATATTCTGACCTACAAGATTGATCCAGCTTTGATCAACTTGGTGAAGTCTAATGCCTTCCATGGGCTAAAAAATGAAGACCCCATCGCGCACATAAGTCAGTTTGTGGAGAATTGTGA